>JAVIAB010000101.1:56224161-56466661 GCA_032433765.1 Megaustenia siamemsis | reverse complement strand
TCGCATTTCAAGTATAATAATACCTCTCGTTCCTTATATCGCATTTCAAGTATAATAATACCTCTCCTTATTAATATCGCATTTCAAGTATAATAATACCTCTCCTTACTAATATCGCATTTCAACATTATCAATACCTTTCTTTAGTAATTCACATTTTAAATTTATAAATATTTCTCCTTACTAATATTAAACTTTATCTTTTATAAAGCTTTAAACTTTATCAACACCTTTCCTTAATAATACCACTTTTCAACATTATCAATACCTTTCCTTACTAATATCATATTTCAACATTATCAATACATTTCATTACTAATTCCACATTTCAACATTATCAATACCTCTCCTTACTAATACCACATTTCAACATTTTCAACACCTTTCCTTACTAATATCACATTTCAACATTATCAACACCTTTCCTTACTAATACAACATTTCAACATTATCAATACCTTTCCTTACTAATATCGTATTTCAACATTATCAACACCATTCCTTACTAATACCACATTTCAACATTATCAAACATTTCCTTACTAATATCACTTTTTAACATTATCAACACCTTTCCTTACTAATATCACATTTCAACATTATCAACACTTCTCCTTACTAATATCACATTTCAACATTATCAATACCTTTCTTTACTAATATCACATTTCAATATTATCAATACATTTCCTTACTAATATCACATTTCAACATTATCAACACCTCTCCTTATTAATATCACATTTCAACATTATCAATACCTCTTTTCGCCTAATAACATTTTAAAATTAACTGCATCTTACTCTAAACCTCGATAATCCCTCCCCCCCCCACATTTCCCATTCCACATCCACAACATTACCAATAACTATCATCATTTAGCACAACTAACATCATCTCTATACTTACGAATGCAGACCACATACAGAAGCAAACTCGACAGCCACATGTTTCACTTGCCCTATCAGTTTGAAGTAACCAACCTTGAACACAACTTTATCTGTCTCTATCCAGACTGAATTACAACTTTATCTGTCTCTATCCAGACTGAATCACAACTGTATCTGTCTCTATCCAGACTGAATCACAACTTTATCTGTCTTCTCTAGATTGAATCACACATATATATATGTATATATCTTTTCTATACTGAATCACAGCTTCATCTGTCTTAGACAGAATCACAACTATATATGTTTTATCCAGACTGAATCACAATTTTATTGGCATTTTCTAAATGTAATCGCCCATGTATGTCTTTTCTATACTGAACCACAGCTTTATCAGCCTTATCTAGACTGAATCACAACTGTATCTGCCTTATCTAGACTAACACACGTCTCCATCTATTTTTTATCTAGATTAAATCACAGCTTTGTATATCTTATTTAGATTAAATCACGGCTCTATCTACCTTATCTAGACAAAACCATCCAACTATTCATCTTATTTAGACTAACTTACGTCTCTATATGTCTACGCAAGATTCTATCACTTCTCTACCTCTGAGACTGTCACGTTTCTGCTTTAACTAGTGTACAGCACAATTCACCTGACTAAGCCAAGCTAGATCACAACTCCGCCTGTCCTAACTAAAGTGCATCACGAAATGTCCTGTTTTGATCTTGTCTGCACTAAAACACCAACTACTTGTTTTTGTTAGACTAATAGTATATTAATTTGTATTAACTAGATTATACAACAGGTCTACCTAGCTTTTACAGACTATACCACAATTCTACCAGACAGCTAAACTATACTACAATTCTACTTGGCTTTGAAAGACTATATCACAATTCTACCAGACAGCTAAACTATACAACAATTCTACCGGCTTTGACAGACTATATCACAACTCTACCAGACAGCTAAACTATACAACAATTCTACCTGGCTTTGACCGACTATATCACAACTCTACCAGACAGCTAAACTATACAACAATTCTACCTGGCTTTGACAGACTATATCACAATTCTACCAGACTTAGCTAGACTACACAACAGTTCTACTGTGCTTTGACAGGCTATATCGAAATTCTACCAGACAGCTTAACTATACAACATTTCTACCTTGTTTTGAAAGACTATATCACAATTCTACCAGACTTAGCTAGACTATACAATAGTTCTACCTTGCTTTGACAGACTATATCACAATTATACCAGACTTTACAAGACTACACAACAGTTTTACCTTGCTTTGACAGACTATATCACAATTCTACCACACTTAGCTAGACTACACAACAGTTCTGCCTTGCTTAGGCAGACTATATCACAATTCTACCCGACTTAGCTAGACTACACAACAGTTCTGCCTTGCTTAGGCAGACTATATCACAATTCTACCCGACTTAGCTAGACTACACAACAGTTCTGCCTTGCTTAGGCAGACTATATCACAATTCTACCCGACTTAGCTAGAATATACAACAGTTCTACCTGGCTTTGACAAACTATATCACAATTCTACCAGACTTAGCTAGACTACACAACAGTTCTACCTGGCTTTGACAAACTATATCACAATTCTACCAGACTTAGCTAGACTACACAACAGTTCTACCTTGCTTAGACAAACTATATCACAATTCTACCAGACTCAGCTAGACTATACAACAGTTCTACCTTGCTTAGACAAACTATATCACAATTCTACCAGACTTAGCTAGACTACACAACAGTTCTACCTTGCTTAGACAAACTATATCACAATTCTACCAGACTTAGCTAGACTACACAACAGTTCTACCTTGCTTAGACAAACTATATCACAATTCTACCAGACTCAGCTAGACTATACAACAGTTCTACCTTGCTTAGACAAACTATATCACAATTCTACCAGACTTAGCTAGACTACACAACAGTTCTACCTTGCTTAGACAGACCACAGCCAACAATATATTTACTTAGTCTTGTGAGGGACTTCTCCGAAAATCTCCAACTAACGTGACGCTTTCAGCTTTGAGAGCAGGAGTAGGTATGAGTAGAGTTACGTCAGCCGTTTATAGCTGCCATAGCTGAAAACATCACGCCTGTTGGAGGGTTTTCCGTTTTTATTTTATGCCCACTGGCATTTGTAAACGGATAGTTGGATGTGGAAAAACTATATCACAATTCTATCTCACTTAACAAGAATCATTGCAATTCCACTGACCTAGTTAGATTAGAATATTATTTTACTGACTTAGTTAGATTAGAACATTATTCTACTGACCTAGTTAGACTACAACATTATTACACTGACCTAGTTAGACAATAACATTTTTATACTGATCTTGTTAGACTATAACATTATTCTACTGACCCAGTTAGATTAGAACATTATTCTACTGATTTAATCAGACTAACATTTTTCTACTGATCTAGTTAGACTAGAACATTTATTATACTGGCCTAGTTAAACTAGAACATTATTATACTGATCTAGTTAGAGTAGAACATTATTCTACTGATCCAGTTAGACTAGAACATTATTCTACTGATTTACTTAGTCTGTAACATTTTTCTACTGACCTAGTTAGACTGGAACATTATTATACTGGCCTAGTTAAACTAGAACTTTATAATAATGGCCTAGTTAGACTAGATCATTACTCAACCTGCTTTAGCTAAACTAGATCACAAATCAACTTGTATTAGCTTATCTTCGTCTTCTGGTATAATCTAGACTCCCAACTATGTTAGATCACAAGTGCACAAGCATTTTCTAATACAAATCTATCTGCCATAACTATACCAGTTCACAAATGTGCTTTTTTTCTGTCCCTTGGTGTACTTGTCTTACCAAGACTAGATTACAATTCTACTGTCTAAGCCAGACTAGACAACAACTTTATCGCTATTAGACTATATCACAAATCTATTCCTCATAGTTAGCACGATTCACAAATCTATCTGGCCTAGTTTATGTCCACGGCTACACTGCCAGTAAAACTTGTGCCTGCCCCACCTTCATTTAACGTGGCCATCACACTTTACCTTCACTGACCCAGTCACCTGTAGAAATTAACCGAAAAAATTATCCACGAGTCACAGTTCAGAAGAATAAAAGACGGTTCCTTCTGAATGAAGCTATATTTTTTGGTTTTATTTGTTTTTACATATGCGTGTGTGTTCGTCTGTTTGTCTGTGCGTGTGTGTCTGTATGTGTGTCTATCTAAGTGAATGACTCTACCAGAAATTTTTTTATGGGAGGTAAAGGCGGCCTGGCATGATACCGACCACATCACCACAAATTGTTGTGTAAAAATTAAGTAAAGTACCCCCGTCACGCCAAGTGGCGTATAGGGAAATATGGTGCTAGTGACCCTATATTTTACAGACCTTCAGCACGTGATTTTTGGGGTAATGTGGTCAGCATTACGTCCGTGCTGATTTACTTTCCCAGAAATAAATCCGGTACCCATTTAAGGCTGGGTGAACCCGGAAGCCGTCGGTAGGGATCGAACCCTACCCCTTGTCCTTTGCAGTCAGTTCACTAACCACTGAGCTAGCGCGGCTCCCAAATTGTTCTACGGGTCAGACTGCTCTCAAATCTCCGGACAACTGTTTGAACGAAACCTGTGGACAGTTAATCGAAGCCTGCGTCTCGTATGTCGATGATTCACACGTTAAGAAGAGTCTGCAGACTAACCCAAGCATATGGATACCTCAATGTGTTTATGTGCTGGACTTGGCTCGTTTCTTGGTGTTTTTCCGTGAAGACATGACTCATATCTTAATGTTTTTCTGTGCTAGTCATGGCTCATATCTTGGTGTGTTTCTGTGCTAGCCATGGCTCAAGTCTTGGCTTGTGTGTGTGTGTGTGTGTTAGTCATGGCTCATGTCTAGGTGTGTGCCATGTTGGTCATGTCGCATGTCTTGGTGTGTCCGTGTTGATCATGTCTCTTATCTTTGTGTGCGTCTGAGTTTAGTAATATCTCATAACTTAGTGTGTCTGTGTTTGTCATGTGTCATATCTTTGTGTGTGCGTGTCTGGGTTAGGGATATCTCATATCTTTGTGTGCATGTTTATGTTGGTCATGTCTCATATCTTTGTGCGTGCATGTCTGTGTTTGGCACATCTCATATTCTTGTGTGTGCATGGCTATGTAAGTCACATCTCATGTCTGTGTGTGTGCATGCCTATGTTAGTCATATCTTATATCTTTGTGTGTATATCTATGTTAGGTATGTGTCATACTTTAGGTGTGCATGTCTAAGTCAGTCATATCTCATATCTTTATGTGCATGTCTATGTTAGTCATGTGTCATATATCTTGATGTGTGTCGGTGTTAGTCATGTCTCGTATCGCTGTGTACATGTATGTGTTATTCACATCTCATATCCTTGTGTGTGCATGTCTGTGTTAGTCACCTCTAGTGACTCGGGCAGATGGTGCTCGTAAACCTGGGAGGGCAGACCATCTAAGGGCAGAATCCCCCTACAGAAAAGACAATCTGCTGCCTTGCAGAAAGATTGGGGACAATCAAAGGCTAAGAAAAGCAAACCTGAAAAAATGCTGCCTGAAATCGGATGCACTGGGCCACTGGCGCAGAACACAGTGCAACGTATTAACGGGTGTTCAGTCAGAGTGGATCTGGCGGACCTTAAATGTGACGTTCTGTCTGTGGGGCGATCAACACACAACCTGACAGCTGACTTCATGTGAGAGTCTGGAATCCTACTCTGACTGAGTCCTGATCGCAGAGAGAGAGAGAGAGAGAGAGAGAGAGAGAGAGAGAGAAATTGTTCTGTGGTCATGGAAAAATGTGCTTACTAACACCGTATGCCACAGTCTTAAAGCAGACAAAGAACTAACTACAAGAAATGATAGTCATACTAGTAGAATAAAGCAACAAGAAAGGACTCAGTCTGAATAGTAAGAAAACAGAAGTAATGGTCATATCGAAGAAACAATCATCACCATCAAGCAGCATAAAAATAAACAGGACATATCTGAAACAAGTGCAACGTTTCAAATACTTGGGCACAATAATAACATCGAATGGAAGATGGACCACAGAAATTTAAAAAAAAATTGCTCAGGCCAAAATAGCATCTCAGAAAATGAAAAACGATTTATACAACAAGTTTATGTCAATAGACGTGAGAAAGAGAGTTCATCGGTGCTATATAGAGCCAATTCTGACCTATGGAAGCGAATCATGGACTGTAGACAAACAAATGAAAAGACGATTAGAGGCCACAGAGAAGGGATTTCTCAGAAGACCAACGAGAAAATTCTCAATGAGGCCAACACAAAAACGGAGATCATAAGAAATATGAAAAAGAAACAATCAACATTTTTCGGGTGCACCCTGAGAAGAGGAAAGTTAGAATACTTGGTTACAACTTGCAAAATACAGAGAAAGAGAGATCGCGGACGACAAAAAGAGAAAATACTGGATAGCTTGGTGTCATGGCAAACAGTCAACAACATAATTTCATAAGATACACTGTGGTTAAAAGGAGAGTTGCGATAGCTCAGTGGTTAGTGAACTGGACTACAAAGGACAAGAGTTAGGGTTAGATCCCAACCGACGGCTTCCGTTCACCCAGCCTTTAATGGGTACCGGATTTTTTTCTGGGAAAGTAAAGCGGCACGGGCGTAATACCGACCACATTACCCCAAAAATCATGTGCCGAGGGTCTGTACAAGTCATGGTCACTAACACTATATTCTCTATACGACACTCTTGGCGTGACGGGGGTACTTTAATTTACTTTTTTTTTTACTGTGGTTAATAGATTGTGGAAGGGCATGATCGGCTTGCCACATGATGTTAGTAACGAGGAACCCGAAAGAGAAACCAATGGAAGAGCAAAAAAAAAAAAAAATCGCATCCCCCTCGACGCTGAAAAGCAAACAAGAAAGACAAGAAAAAAGAATAAGCAATTTTAGCACTGACTTGACGTTTGTTGGTAAAGCTGTGATATGATTAATAATGAAGCGTGATGTGTTTAGTGGAGCTGTCAGAAATTGTCAAGCGTCCTTCCCTCCGTTTCTCTACCAGAATCCGCCGTCAGATTTGTTTAATTTACACAACTCTCACGCGCCCATTGACTCGTGTTGGCCTCGCCTTCTCCCTGGATGTCAGTTAAAGCTTCATTAAACACGTTTAACTCCAGAACTTTTATTTTTAAATCTACAACCAGCCAGGTGTCAACATTAGAGGGTCGTACTGGTTGAAAGTAAGGATAGAAGTGAACGGGTTTTGCTTACAGTTTTCCTTCCAGGGACGGTACAACACGAGGGTTTCTGACTTTTTGACAAAGTACTGTGTGGAATAAAGAATAGGAATGGCAAGAAGTAATTTTAATGTCATGAAGAACATACTAACATCAAAACAAATAACACCAGGGCTAAAACTAAGAATAGAAAAATGTTATGTCTTCTCAACATTCATATATGGTGCAGAAACATGGACATTAGACAAGAAAACAGAACAGAGAATTGAAGCCTTTGAAATGTGGATATATAGAAGAATAGGTAGAATTGGATGGAAGGAAAAGAAAACAAACGATGAAGTCTTAAAACAACTAAAAATGAAAAGAGAACTACTAAGCACAATTAGAACACGACAAATGAAATTTGTGTGGCATGTTAAAAGACACAACAGCCTAATAAAAGTAATATTGGAAGGGAAAATACAAGGTAAAAGAGGCAGAGGCAGACCAAGACTAACATGGACGAGTAACATAAAAAGATGGACAAATCAGCCTATGACAACCTGCACCATCATAGCAAGAGACAGAGCAGAATGGCGATCCATGGTAGCCAACCTTCGTTGCGGAGATGGCAGGCGATGATGATGATAACTGTGTGGAAGAACGAGAAGTAGGACTTGTGAAATTTCATGGGGACATCGGCCGTAATGTCGCCTATCTAGACAATCGATGTGATTGGAATATCGATCAAGACAGCTAAAAAAAAGACCAACGAAGAATTTTTCAAAGAGGCCAACACAAAAATAGAAGTTCTTAAAAAACATTAGAAAGAAACAATCAACATTTTCAGGGCACGTCATGAGAAGAGGAAAGTTGGAATACTTGATTACAACTGGCAAAATAAAAGGAAAGAGAGATCGCGGACGACAACAGGAGAAAATACTGTACAGCTTGGTGTCATAGCATGGAAAACAGTCAACAACAGAACTGATACGATGCACTGTGCATAGAAAAGGAAAATAGGTCGGGTTCGATTCTGATCGACGGCTACCGGGTTCACGCAGCGTTAAATAGGTCCTGGATTTTTTTTATGGGAAAGTAAAGCAGCACGGGCGTAATACCGACCACATTACCCCAAAAATCATGTGCCGAAGGTCTGTAAAAATTATTGTTTAATTACACCATAATCCCCATACGCCACTTGCCATGATGGGTGTACTTTACTTTACTGTGAACAGATGATTGTGGAAGGATATGATCTCCTATGCCAATCGGTATGGCACATAATGATGATAACCCATGTCGTAGACGGGTGTATCAGGTCTAAACACGTAAATATAACGACTTTGACGTAAATTAACGCCACATCGCATCCACGTCGTAACGGGTGAAGGATAAAAAAGAAAATGTTTTCTAGTTTAAAAAGTTACTAATACTATTTCCCCATACTACCCGGGGAGTGACATGCTCTTACATCGCTAATCCTGTCAAGACAAAATGTAGACACGCCACTGGCATGAAACGTAAAAAAGAAATGGTAAGATGACTGGCAAGTTAAGGGAGATAAATTGTGCACTTTTACTACAGCCACAATGGGTAACGAAAGTTGGGCGTGGCAGAATGGACACGACAGTCTGACAGTGAGTGACTTGTCATTAAATTACAAAACCTGTGGTTGGTTTGTGAGAACAAATATAAACATGACATGTCTCGAAAGAAAAAAAGAGATCTGATTTGTTGCTTTCTGTAAGTTAGGAATATAAGAACACTGATCTAGTGTGTTGCTTTTTTTTTTTTTTTTTTGTGTTTTTAGTTGCACATGCTCTTCTCAACATTCTTCTGTAAAACCATATTTCTATTACCTCCAGCGGCATTTCTCGCCTGTTGTCCATGATTTACCACCATACGTAAAGACTGGCGAATTAACTTTTTTCCCCTTTTTTCAACATTGCACTTGATGAAGGCTTTTGCCGAAACGTTGTAGCTTGTCTAGTATCTGTAATAGTTTAGCTGTTAGATACAATGTTATGCTTGTTGTACAAGTTATCTGCAGTTCAGCTCATGACCCCGCAAAATATTTCATATTTTATATATGAGCTTATCTGTATAGCCTATTCCAACTGCCAAAAAGTGATTCATCATCAAGTACCAAGCCTGCTGACGTAGGTGATCATGTCTCTCCACAACTTTCGACCTCGACAGTAATTTATCATTTCTGTTGTTAACTTTCTGTCAAGCCATTCTCTTAAGCTGTCTGGTATCTTTTCTCTCTGCTTTCCTCTATCTCATGTCCCTCAATTTTTCCAGTTGTCACAGTATATCCCAGCTTTCCCTTCTCATTGCATGGTCAAAAATGATGATTGTTTCTTCTTAATATTAGATATTAGCTTTCTTTTCAATTTGGCCTCTTTCATAACGTTTTCATTGCTTTTCTTAACATGGTATTCTCAACATTCTTCTGTAAAACTACATTTCTACAGCCCCCAGTGATTTTCTTGCCTGTTGTCCTATTGTCCATGATTCACATCCATATGTTAAGGCTGACTCTACATAATATTTAAGAACTCTTTTTCTTGTTTCTACTGTTAAAAAGTGGTTGCACAGTATCTTCCTCATGTTTTGGAAAGCAGCTTTTGTCTGAGCCATTCTGCATCTCACCTCTGTTGTACATCTACCATCTGAGGTTAACAATGTTCTCAGATATTTAAATTAATTTACCAGTTTTAATATTGTTTCACTTGTCTTTATTGTGCATTGCGGTGACGTATTTTTCTTTGTTTCCACCATCACTTCTGTCTTTTTGCTATTAAGGCCGAGTCCTTTATTTTTGCTTTCCTTCACTATAATGTCTAATCCTGTAACTCATTTTCACTCTTAGCGATTAAGACTAAGAAAGTGATTACATATCTTTAATATGATGCATGAGCTCTACTATAAGCACAACACAAGCCAAACGGTGGGGGGGGGGGGGAATTAACGGCATAGCTGTAGTGTTAACCTATTGCACAATCGAATGCATAAGCTGTTGTGAGAACTTTCAGGCTCAAATACAGTAGGAGACTGATGCCAGAGAGTCATGACCCAGACGCTCCCCTGTACGAGTATCAAGAAGCTAAAGGGCGGAAAAAATTGCTCGGAGAGTAAACTTCTGATGATCAGATTGTCTTCTTTTGCAAAGCTCTGCATAGAGTTTTTTTTTTTTCTTATTCATCATCATGTGCATGCCGGTTGGCGCAAGCGTTAATGTCCGTCCACAATTGTCTATGTTTTATATAAGTTAGAAATACTGAAAAATTGATCGGATTTGTTGTTTTTATTTTGCAAAGTACATCGTACCAATTATGTTATTGACTGCTTATAGTGCCACGACACCAAGCTATCTAGTATATTCTCCCTTTAACGCCCGTGAGCTGTCTTTCCCTGTATTTTGCCAGTTGTAACCAAGTATTCCAAATTTTCTCTTCTCATAATGTGCTCGAAAAATTGTAATTGTTTTTTTTCTTTGCCATTTCTCATGAAGTCTCTTTTGGTGTTGTTCTCTGAGAATTTCCTTTTTGGTCTTTTTTTCAGCTGCTACTCTCAACATTCTTCTAAGATCGTATGACATCTTCTTGTCATTATTAACCCTTTTATCCCAAAATATTAGCAAATAAACAAACAACAGGCCCTTATAACTATTGTCCAGCAAAGAAATAACGTCACAAGCTAAGCGAGCTATTTTGGCGACAATCTTTATTCCATTGTTGTGCTACCAGTGCCAGGCATGGACCATAGACTAAAAAAAAGAAGTATAAAGTACCCCCGTCACGCCAAGTGGCATATAGGGAATATGGTGTTAGTGACCATAAATTTTACAGACCTTCGGAACATGATTTTTGGGGTAATGTGGTCGGTATTACGCCCGTGCCGCTTCACTTTCCCAGAAAAAAATCCGGTACCCATTAAAGGCTGGGTGAACACGGAAGCCGTCGGTTGGGATCGAACCCTACCCTTGTCCTTTGTAGTCCAGTTCACTAACCACTGAGCTATCGAGGCTCCTATAGACTTAAGGGCTATTAGAAAAATAGCAACTACAGAAATGAAGCGTGTCGGACGCATAGCAGGAAACAGCCTGAGATAAGATCAGAAATGAAGAGTTACAGAAAAGACTAGGAGCAGAACCAGCTATTGAATACATAAAGCGACAACAGATCTAGGGGTTCGGGGGCGTGTGATACGACATGAAGAACTAAATCTAACACAACGAGTTATCAACAAACGATACGAGAACACCAGACCAAGAGTCCGACCTAGAAAAGGGTGGATAAACAGAATACTAGAAACAGTCAACATGAAACATATCCTAACATCAGAACTAATACTCATCATCATCATGTACCTTCCACAATCTTCTATCCACAGCGCATCGTGTGAGTTCTGTTGTTGACTGTTTTCCATGCCATGACACTAAGCTATCCAGTATGTTCTCTCTTTGTCGTCCGCGATCTCTCTTTCCTTTTATTTTGCCAGTTGTAACCAAGTATTCCAACTTTCCTCTTCTCATGATGTGCCCGAAAAATGTTGATTGCTTCTTTCTGATGTTTTTTAAAAGCTCCCTTTTTGTGTTGGCCTCTTTGAGAACTTCCTCATTGGTCTTTTTAGCTGTCCATGGAACTTTCAACATTCTTCTGAGAAATGAATAATCATGAACTAATACTACGAGTAGCAAAATGCTATATTTGCTCAACATTCCTGTATAGTGTAGATACATTGTCATTTAAATAAGAAAACAGAGCAAAAAATCGACGCCTTTGACATGTGGATCTGTAGCAAAATGGGAAGAATTGGGTGGAAGGGAAAGAAGACATACTAGGAATCAGCTGAAAGTGAACTGCTTAACACAATTCAAAAAAATACAACTGAAATTTGTTAAACACGTGAAGAGACATAACAACACCTTTCTAAAAGTCATCATGGAAGGAAAGGTGCAATGTAGACGAGGCGGTGCCAGACCAAGGTTAAAGTGGATTGATAACATCAACAGGTGGACGTGTGGACCTATGACAACGTGCACCATCAAGACAAGAGACAAAGTAAAATGGCGACTCCATTGTAGCCAACCTTCGATGTTGAGACGGCATCCAATGAATAAAGAAAAAACAATCGAAGATATAACAGTAGAAGATGCCAATAGAAGACCAAGAAACCTCGAAGAATATCTACACTCAACACCAAAAGGCAAGTAAGGAAAGAAAGAAAGAAAGAAAGAAAGAAAGAAAGAAAGAAAAAAAGAAAGAAAAGAAAGAAAGAAAGAAAGAAAGAAAGAAAGAAGAAAAAAAAAAGAAAGAAAGAAAGAATGCCAAATGCAACATATACACCTTTCGATGCGAGGCGAGTGTGCAATATAAGAGGTTGAAAATGGCAATACACGGAGGACAATCTTCAAGGAAACCTTTAATATAACCTTCGACCCCTGACCCGGATCTTGCGTGCCCTCCTTCCCACAGTGACATACGTCATGGAGGATTCCTAGTAGCAGACAAGCAAAGGCGGTCACGGCTGTCTGACCTCGATGACATCTGCATTTACCGACATTAAAAGAATACGCAGATTCTGTTTTGTCTTATACAACAACTGCGGTATGTGTTGTCATTACATTTATTATGGACAGAGCTCGAAATGTGTCATTTGTCACGTGAATGTCTCATTTCTAATGACATACATTGGCATCTATACACCTTCCTGCTTGTCTCACCTTGTGTTTTCAACAGTAAGAAATATGTCTTCATATCTTATTCATTTAAAGCTAAGTAATTTACAACTTTAGCGTCGTAAATTAAAGTTATCTCCCCAAGAGAAAGAACGCGACGGGAAAGTCATATTTCTCAATCCAAACCCTAGCGCAAAAATAAAATAAAGCGGGTTAGGGGGAAGGTGACCAGACGTCCCGATTTTTCAGGGACAGTCCCGATTTTTTACTGTTTTTTCAACCTTTGTCCCAGATTTGTTACTGTCCCATATTTGTTCCGATTTTGGTCGATTTTTTTAGCTTTTGTCCCGGATTTGTTAAAATAAAATAGGGACACAAACGTTTACCAATTTTTGCCAATATGGTAAACGTCTCTTCGACTTAAAAATATACATTACGTTGTTGTGTAGAAAATGTTTAAAAAATTGAACTGGCTGTTCATTTGGCGAAACAGTAAGTAAAATGCGCTCCAAAATTTAAATCTTGTATACTTAAACTTAAACTCAACAAGTAGCATCTTTGCGGCCACATTTCAAATTCTTTATATTCATTGTATTACTTTCGTTTATCGACGAATTAATTCTTTTTATTGTGTTGTTTAGTGATAGAGGAGCTGCATTCATTAGATTTTATTTCCATTGTGCTATTATTCAGTTACTTGACATTTTAATGTTTAAGAACTTATGCTATGCATATGGTATAATCATAGAAAATTATTACTTAAACTATAGTTAGTTTGTAATTGTCAACAAATGGCATCAAAACGTGAATGCACTTTCAATCAAGATGTACAAAAGGAATACCCCTTTTTAAAAAAAAGTCTACTTCAGACTTCACTGTAAGATGCAGTATATGTGCCTCTAGGTTTTCGATTAACCATAGTGGACGTGGTGATGTTAAGAGTCACATAAATAGTGCGAAACATAAGAGATCCGTCGATACAGTTGCATCAAGCTCGTCGTTAACATTTTTTTCGAGCTGAACAGATTGGTGACAAAGACGAACAATTAGCTGCTACAGAAGGTGCATTTGCCTATCATACAGTGATACACAATCATACATTTAGATCTGTGGACTGCACATCAAAATTACTTCAAGTTACTTAGAACCAAAATTTGCTTGTGCACGTACGAAAACAGAAGCCATTTTTCGAAATGTCTTCACATCCCATGTTCAAAACGAGTTGAGTTGTGTCCTAGAAAACTGAACATTTATTTCCATACTGACAGATGCCTCAAACCACAAGGAAATCAAGATTTTTCCTTTGCTTGTGAGATACTTTGAAAGTTAAAATATTAGAATTGAAAACATTGCCAGGAGAAACATCTGATATTGTTAGTAGTTTTATTGATAACTCTCTAACAGAAAAAGATTTAGAAAGAAAAGTAGTTGCATTATGTGCAGACAACACAAATTCTAATTTTGGGGGCGCTGAAAGGAAAGGAAATAACAATGTTTTCAAAAAGCTGAAATAAAACCTTGGATACGGTTTGATAGGTGTCGGTTGTGCATGCCATATTTTCTACAATACTGTTCTAGCAGCTGCAGACATATTACCTATTGATGTTAAGATGATTATTACTACAATTTATCTGCACTTCAAATCATACACAGTTAGAGTTGAAAGTCTCAAGGAGTTTTGCCAGTCTGTGGAAACAGACTTCCAGATGATTTTAGGTTATACACAGACTAGGTGGCTTGCACTGCTGCCTGCTTTTGTAAGGGTTCTTCACATCCTCATCATCTTCATGTACCCTGCCGGTTGGCGTAGGCGATCATGTCCCTCCACAATCTTCTATCTACAGTGCATCGTATCAGTTCTGTTGTTGACTGTTTTCCATGCCATGAAAGCCAAGCTATCCAGTATTTTCTCTCTTTGTCGTCCGCGATCTCTCTTTCCTATTATTTTGCCAGTTGTAACCAAGTATTCCAACTTTCCTCTTTTTATTATGTGCCCGAAAAATGTTGATTGCTTCTTTCTGATGCTTTTTATGAGCTCCCTTTTTGTGTCGGCCTCTTTGAGAACTTCCTCATTGGTCTTTTTAGCTGTCCAGGGAACTTTCAACATTCTTCTGAGAAATCCCATCTCTGTGGCCTCTTGATCGTCTTTTCATTTGTTTGTCTACTGTCCATGATTCGATTCCATAGGTCAGAATTGGTTCTATACAGCACCGATGAACTCTCTTTTCCATTTTTATTGACATAGATTTGTTGCATAAGATATTTTACATTTTCTGAAATGCTATTTTGGCCTGAGCTATTCTGCTTTTTATTTCTGTGGTGCATCTCCCGTGTGATGTTATTATTGTGCCCAAGTATTTGAAATGTTGCACTTGTTTCAGATTTGTCTCGTTTATTTTTATGCTGCATGATAGTGGTGATTGTTTCTTCAATAAAACCATTACTTCTGTTTTCTTACTATTCAGACTGAGACATTTCTTGTTGCTTTCTTTTGCTATTATGTCTATCATTTCTTGTAGTTCATTCTCTGTCTCTGCTATTAAGACTTTGTCATCCGCATATCGCAAATTACTTATGTTGTGACCGTTGACTTCAATGCCTTTTTGTCTATTATTGATCTCATGGTATATTCGCTGTAAAGTGAAAACAAATCCGGTGACAGAACACAGCCTTGTCTGACTCCTTGCTTTATATATTGGACTAACACTAAAAACCTATAAAGAATAAAGTGAGGAGAGAGAGAACACACGTCAGCATATTTCCCTCTTTTTTGAACACGCGTTTTAATTTTGCCTAGTTCCCCTAACAAGGTCACCGCTACTCGAGCCGGCGCTCACTGATGCAGGTTAAATCCCTATACATCACGAGACGACCGCACCTGACCATTCAACCTAGCAAGCACCTTGCCATAGCGAGCCAGCGCTACCTGAGATCACCGGGTCACGGATCACAGGTCACCAACCGGAGGGGTCACAGCCAGAACGCCCCGATACCTAGAAAAAAAAATGTGCAGCCACATTATTTTAAAATGTGCAGACATGTTTTATATAGTAAAGTAAAGTAAAGTACCCCCGTCACGCCAAGTGGCGTATAGGGAAATATGGTGTTAGTGACCCTATATTTTACAGACCTTCAGCACATGATTTTTTGGGGTAATGTGGTCGGTATTACGCCCGTGCTGCTTTTACTTTCCAGAAAAAATCCGGTACCCATTTAAGGCTGGGTGAACCCGGAGCCGTCGGTTGGGATCGAACCCTACCCTTATCCGTAGTAGTCCAGTTCACTAACCACTGAGCTATCGCGGCTCCTACTAATTTTTAGGGAATTAGTAAAACCCAGGTGTCCTCGCCAGGGTACGAACCCCGGCTGTTGCCGTGGTAAGCCAACCGCCTATCGATTGTGTTTTATATAGGCCCGACATAAAATGTGGCCACACATTTGGCACACGTATACAGGAATTCCTTACTACTAACACCTCCCCTTTTTAAGCCATAATTTTTTTGCACACTAATATCTCCATATTTGTGTCTGTGGAAGTAATGTTAGTGTTGACATTATTAGGTACTGAAAAGAAGTACAATCTTGTTTGTTCAGATACAGAATCTTTGAGACTTCGGTCAATATGGCAGATAGGCGGCAGGCACCATTGAGGCTCAATCTGAAAAGTATTCCTTGTTTCAGTTTCCTCATATTCCAAGTCTGGCTTGCTGTCTGAGCAGGAGTGTAGTGCTCTGTGCACACTGTACGCTGTGTTTTTCACCTGGATTGTGTTATTCCGATGAATGATATTGTGTGACGAAGCACAGTTCAGCTGTGTTCACTTTCGGTGCAGCTTAGCCTTATGTCTTTTGGTGTGTGCTATAGCTGCTATGATTGGGAACTGCAACTGCCTTTATTTGTTTGGATCCTTCAATGAGATGAGTTTTAATTTGGATAATTCCACTGGTAACAGCGGTTGAGCAATCATGGATTTTAATTCGTTTGCAGTAATACTGGAGTCTTCGACTAACCATAACCATAGTTATAAACTTTCAGACACTCAAGAACTGGCAGTGAATATCATTAACAGGATCTGCATAGCTGGTGGAATTAACAAGAGATGTTTCCAGTTCTCAAAGTCTTACAAAGAAATGAGTGTTTCCTTCATGCAGGTGACTTCACTTTGATTTCACTTGTTGTGTTTAGATCTTCATAGTATGCCTCTATTTGTTCATCTGTATAGTCTTGAGTAGGTGCGTATGTTTGTATTATTGCTATGTCGAATGGTTTTGCCTTCATTTTTAATAGTATAATCCTATCATTGTATGTCAAGTGAGTATTTATATATTTTTGTAGCTCGTTTTATTAGAATGTCTACTCCTCTTTGATGTTCTTTTGTGTTACCTGAATATATAAATGTATATTTATCGTCTTGTATGTATCCACTTTCCTTCCATCTTGTTTCTGATATGCCTAAGATATCTATGTTTAATCGCTCTGCCTCTACCATAAGATTTTCAAGTTTTCCTTGTTGGTATAAGGTCCTAACATTCCATGTGGCTATTTTTAATTCGTTCCTAAAACAGTAGTTAGAATTTCTCTCCATGGTTTTCTTTGGATTGTTACGTGATGAGGCTCCAATCTCTTTCACGGTGGTCTGCCGTATTCTTCTTTCGTGTTCTGAATATGCCTCATGTGTACCACACACTTTGCTGTTTTCGCGTTCTGGGCTGTTGATCTAAGGTGTTAGTGACCATAAATTTTACAGACCTTCGGCACATGATTTTTGGGGTAATGTGGTCAGTATTACGCCGTGCAGCTTTACATTCCCAGAAAACAAAATCCGGTACCCATTTAAGGCTGGGTGAACCCAGAAGCCGTCGGTTGGGATCAACCCTACCCCTTGTCCTTTGTAGTCCAGTTCACTAACCACTGAGCTATCGCGGCTCCCTGAACATGTCCATAGGTGCTCATAAAAGAAAAATATTAAATATCTAAACAACTTAAAGGTACAAAGTGCCTTAAAGTATATCTAGTCCTCATTTACAATTTACTATCAAATTCAATAAACTATCAAACCTATATTTTACATTCACCAGTGTATTTCACAATAGTAAAACAGGTTTTGATACTCTGAGTCATCATCTTGAAAGAATTCATGAAAAAGACAATGGCTAAACCATCTTGATGTCATGTAGTTCACAGGTCACAATGTCATGACCTTTGACTTTGGTGAAAACATTTTATTCTTCCTTTCTTCTTCTTCTTTCCTTCCTTGTTTGCCTTTCAACGTTGAGGTGAGTTATAATTTGCAGTCTTGACTCTTCTGTTTGCCTCTGCTGCTGTTATGTTTCCTGGTGTTTCTAATATTCCGTCAATTCATCTTTTTTATGGTCGGGCTTTGGGTATGGTGTTCTTACAATGTTTATTGAAGGCCTGTTGTGCTGCTTTGATCTTTATGCCTTGTCACGTTGCCAAACCATTTTATCTGTTGTTCCTTTATATATTCTATGGCGGGTGCTATTCCTAGCTTTTTTCTCAGTTCTTCATTTCTGATCTTGTCTCTCATGCTAATTCGTGTCATTCGTCTAACACGTTTTATCTCAGTTGAGGTTGTTTTTCTTTTTATTCTTGTTCTTTTGTTCTTCTTTCTTTTCTCTGGCATTGGTAGCACAATGTTGGAATGAAGATTGTAATGTGGAGTTCCTGTTTTGCCTCTAGAGTTATCTCCTAATGAGGCATCAAAATGACTTTCATTCAAGTCTATCAGATTTAATGTTATTCTGCCACTAAGATCTGATCTTTGGCACAGAGGGAGCCCTCACTGACTCCCTAGCAAGAATATAAACATTTCTTGATTCAGCACAAATTGAAAAACAGTGATCATTGATTTTAAACATTTTTTTTATTGAATGGCAGCAATATTTATAAATAACAATGACAGCAAATATATCACCAAGATACATAAACAACAGATAACTGGTGAGCATAAACAGTTGTGGGAAAAGAAATGAAAACTGCTTCTGCAGACAAGTTGGCATGCAGTTCTTAAGATTTGTCATTTGTTTTGTTTGTGCTCTCTGCTGAAGGTGTTTATACAGTCAAAACATTGGTTTATTTTTTTATATATTTATTTCCAAAGCTGAAGTGTTCTCTATTTAGTCATTTGATTGTATGGACATAAACAGTAAACATCTCCCTGATGAGAATAAAGTATAAAGAACTCATGATGCTGGCATTTCACTCACTGCATCTGCTCCTTCAGCCTGAGATACTGTGGACAAAACATGTCAGTTGTTGAGTTTTACATTTGAGAAAACATCACACATCTTCTTGGCTGGTTGCATGCTAAACATGGATAACTGATAGATAATTGTAGATCTAGCCATACAATTAGGGCCCTAGGTCAGCACAGGGGTTAGTAAACAGAATGGATCTGTGTTAAAGTCTGGTAACAAGTAACTATTTCTTAAATGTTATGTAGAGCCAGCTAATAATATCCAACATTAGGAAGGAGCAATCATTATTTTTTAGCCATGTAATGAGAAGGGAACAGCTGGAATATATTGTAACAGCTGGGAAAATTGAGGGATAAAGAGATAGAGGGAAGCAAAGAAAAAAAAATTACAGACAGCTTAAGAGAATGGCTTTGCAGAAGGTCAACAACAGACATGATAAATAACTGTTGACATCAAAAGTTGTGAAAGCGACATGATCACCTATGCCAGCAGCCATGATACTTGATGATGATGAGCAGTAAACTGATCTAGTAGTGATGGTAAGAGGTCATATTCAACTTCACGCAGCTTCAGTTTCCTTCTCTCAGGCCAAAGATGGCACATAAAACAGAAATCTTGCTCTAGATACTTTCAACTTTCCTTTCTAGAATCACATTTTTGTGACCTTCGAAAATGTCTTTCTCTGCTGTCACAATGTCCAGTATTGAACTCCATATATCAGAACTGTCTCTGCATTAAAGAAGTCTTTCTTTCTACTACTTTCACAGGCAAATTTTAAAAAAAATACTGATCTTCATGGCATTTCCCCATTACTGGGATTTGCCGGGGAATTATAGGACTGGATAATAAAGATGGCATGTCCAGTGCAGTTATTGCAAGTTGTTTGGGTCCGTGTTCTAATTTCACCCTCGACAGAAACAAATTTTGACCCTACTATCAGGATTCAAACCTGCGTTCTCCCAGAGAAGATAGGTTACATTCAATAATTTACATTTTTTGAATGCTACTTTTATCTGCATTTTTCCACATCTCACCTCTTTTGTTACTCTTCTAAATGTATTACTATTAATGTATTACTATTATTCATATTTATTTGATTCACTCACCTGTTCCCATATTGTCCAGACTTCTTCACTAATGCATTTATGAGTAGCAAAAACTAATTTCCTCATTGCAACACCTCCACGTGTTTAAAAAGTGTTCCACAGAAGAAATAAACATACATGCATAAAGAAAGTGTCAACTTGCATACCACATATATATACCCAAAGATTTTAAGTGTCTTACTCAAATACCACATATATATCCAAAAATGTAAGTGTCCAACTGAAAAGCTAATATACACATAAAAAACAGTGTCTCACTCAAATACCACAAATACACCCAAAGATTTAAGTGTTCCACTGAAATACCACGTATACACCCAAAGATTTAAGTGTTCCACTCAAATATCACATATACACCCAAAGATTTAAGTGTTCCACTCAAATACCACGTATACATCCAAAAATTTAAGTGTTCCACTCAAATACCACGTATACACCCAAAGATTTAAGTGTTCCACTCAAATACCACGTATACACCCAAAAAACAAAGCATCCCATTCAAATAATACTTACTAAAATTAAAAACAAAATGTCCCACTCAAATAACACACACACACATGCATGCAACGCATATACACACAAACTAAGTGTCCTATTCATTAACCAGCTAGAACAAACAAAATGTCACATTAACCTGCTAGAACAAACAAAATGTCACATTAACCTGTTAGAACAAACAAAATGTCCCATTAACCTGCTAGAACAAACAAAATGTCACATTAACCTGCTAGAACAAACAAAATGTCACATTAACCTGTTAGAACAAACAAAATGTCACATTAACCTGCTAGAAGAAACAAAATGTCACATTAACCTGCTACAACAAACAAAGAGCCCCATTAACCCACTAGAACAACAAAAATATCCCATTAACCTGCTAGAACAAAGTGTCCCATTAACCTGCTAGAACAAACAAAGTGTTCCATTAACCCATTACAAAACAAAATGTCCCATTCACCATATTACTAAAACAAAATGTCCCATTCACCTTTTACTAAAACAAAAGGTCCCATTAACCTGCTAGAACGAACAAAATGGCCCATTAACCAGCTAGAACAAAGTGTCCCATTAACCAGCTAGAACAAAGTGTCCCATTAACCAGCTAGAACAAAGTGTCCCATTCATCCACTAAAACAAACAAAGTGTTCCATTAACAAACAAAGTGTTCCATTAACCTGCTAGAACAAACAAAGTGTTCCATTAACCCACTAGAACAAACAAAGTGTCCCATTAACCTGCTAGAACAAACAAATTGCCCCATTAACCTGCTAGAACAAACAAAATGTCCCATTCACCCATTACAAAACAAAATGTCCCATTCACCATATTACTAAAACAAAATGTCCCATTCACCTTTTACTAAAACAAAAGGTCCCATTAACCTGCTAGAATGAACAAAATGGCCCATTAACCAGCTAGAACAAAGTGTCCCATTAACCAGCTAGAACAAAGTGTCCCATTCACGCACTAAAACAAACAAATTTGTCCCATTAACCAGCTAGAACAAAGTGTCCCATTAACCAGCTAGAACAAAGTGTCCCATTAACCAGCTAGAACAAAGTGTCCCATTCACCATCTAGAACAAAAGAGGACAGACTCACATGTTTCCTGCTGTTGATGGCCTGCAGCACCCACAACAACTCCAAGGCTACAGTGTCCTTCAACTTGAGAAGTTGGCCCTGGTCATCTGGCAGAGCCATCACTTCAACTTGTCTTGGTTGTTGGAAACCTGTGGTTAGATGTGTTTACACAAGCTAATATAGGATGCTTTTGTTCAACATTGTTTCACAAGCTAACAATAAAAATAGGATGATTTTGTTCAACATTGTTTCACAAGCTAACAATAAAAATAGGATGATTTTGTTCAACATTGTTCCACAAGCTAACAATAAAAATAGGATGATTTTGTTCAACATTGTTTCACAAGCTAACAATAAAAATAGGATGATTTTGTTCAACATTGTTTCACAAGCTAACAATAAAAATAGGATGATTTTGTTCAACATTGTTTCACAAGCTAACAATAAAAATAGGATGATTTTGTTCAACATTGTTTCACAAGCTAACAATAAAAATAGGATGATTTTGTTCAACATTGTTTCACAAGCTAACAATAAAAATAGGATGATTTTGTTCAACATTGTTTCACAAGCTAACAATAAAAATAGGATGATTTTGTTCAACATTGTTTCACAAGCTAACAATAAAAATAGGATGCTTTTGTTCAACATTGTTTCACAAGCTAACAATAAAAACAGGAAGATTCTGTTCAACATTTTAACACAAGTTAACAATAAAAACAGAAAGATTTTGTTTTACAATTTTACAGAAGTTATAAACAGGAAGGTTGTGTTAATACTTTCACACATGCTAAAATACAGTAAGATTTATTCAACGATGTTTACACAAACACAAATGATTTTATCAAGCATAATACAAAATCAGGCTTAAAAAAAGGACATCATCAAATAAATTTAACCCTAGATTACAATACTTCATTTTAACCTTTAATTATGATATCAATCTGTGACTCACTTGTTTACAATCATCATCATCATCAAGTACCAGGCCTGCTGGCTTAGGTGACCATGTCTCTCCACAACTTTCGATCTCGACAGTTATTTATCATTTCTGTTGTTGACCTTCTGCCAAGCCATTCTCTTAAGCTGTCTGGTATTTTTTCTCTTTGCTTCCCTAGATTTTCCCAGTTGTTACAATATATTCCAGTTGTTCTCTTCAAATTACATGGCCAAAAAATAATGATTGTTTATGATGCCATAGTAAAAATATCTCCACTTATCTGTAACATTTTGATGTTGGAAAATAAAATTTTCATTGAACTTTTGCTACACAGTAGTGTGTATACCCAAGATAAGACATGGGAATTCGATGCTGAAATCATTTCTTGCTTTACAGTCAATTTTTATCTTGAAACATGACCACATTCTCCTCCCACCTCGCCCCCAGCCAACCCTACCATTTACCACTGTCTATTCATATGGTTGCTGTTTACCATCAGATCAGCAATGTATGTTAGCTACCCTTTTGGTATTGTTCGCTTGACTCTCCTGTGTTACAAAGGTTTTTTTATTGTCAACGCCGATGGCTGAGGTAATTTCCCACTTCATGAGAAAAAAAAAAGAAAAATAACGAAAATTTTTTTTTTAATCGGCTGAATATGAAATAAAGCTGTGCACCTTCACGATACCATAGTAATTTACTGTGCGATTGATTAAAAAATATTCAACATTAAACGCCAAAATTCAAACACTCAGGGGTCACCGTTAGTGATAATTAGAAAGATATATAGAGAGGGATGATGTATCTATCTATCTTTTGACCTTTCGAGCCATAGCCGGCCATAGGGCATAGACCAAAATACTCCTTCTCTTATCTGAATTTTTGTTCTAGCAGTTTTCAATTCTTTTAAAGATATTTTATCAAATCTCGCCATTTGTCACTGTTCTGTGCAAGCAGCTCTAACTCATTAAGGGAGCCGATTCCTGCTGCTCTTGCCTATCTCATCAATGTTCTTCTCAGTGTCTCTCTGGGTCATCCTCTTTTTCTCTTACCTGTTATTTCCCACATGAGGACTTGCTTTGCTATTCTGTTATTATCTCTTCTCATCACATGTCCAACATATGACCATCGTCTTTTCTTTATTACTGAAGATGATGTTTGCCCACTACAAACTATCAAATTCCCCCAAAAAGTGTATTTTGAGATGGTAATTTTTACTATGGTATCATAATCTAGAGTTAAATCATGTTTTTATGATACTGTTGTAAAATTTCCTACTAAAATCACCCTGTGTAATTGGGACAAGAACTGAAGTTATTGAAATTGTTATTACAAATATTTGGAGAAATAACACTTTGGAAGAGCTAATCTAAAAAATCATTAAAACAATTAAGGAGTACAGTCAGAACAAACATAATGGAGACATCTGATGTTGAAAATTATAACAAAAACAAATTGTTTTTGGTAACTACTACTTTTATATGGGAGCTGCGATAGCTCAGTGGTTAGTGAATTGGACTACAAAGGACAAGGGGTAGGGTTTTGATCCCAACTGACGGCTTCCGGGTTCACCCAACCTTAAATGGGTACTGGATTTTTTTCTGGGTAAGTGAAGCGGCACGGGCATAATACCGACCACATTACCCCAAAAATCATGTGCCGAAGGTCTGTAAAAATTATGGTCACTAACACCATATTCCCTATACGCCACTTGGCGTGACAGGGGTATAACACACCATCTTTATTTTAAAAAAAACATGTCCAATAACAATGACACATCACTGGTGACTGGCTTCAATGTTTAGAAAGGTACCTGGCTGGGAGAAAAGTATCAACATGTGGCAAACTGTAGATTTTTTTGCAATTTGAATTTATTTTGAACAGCAAATTTTACACCTCACTTGTAATCTAGGGTTATATAAACTTGGAAATAAAAATACTATCTTTACAATTTCAACAAGACATTTTTTCTGTTATATTTACACAAGTACAAAAACAGAAAAGTCTTCAATTACTTTTATTTATTCATTCACAATATGTATACAACTTGGTTAACAAAGAGATCAATAGATTTTGATCAATTCCTACCTGACATCCCAGTAAAACCTTTACCATTCTCTGCACCAACTTTGGCTTCATGTACCTCTTTGTTGATGATGTCTTGATTCAATTTTTTCAAACTTACATCATTATCTGTTGTTCTGTTTCCTAATTTCTCTGACTTGTGACTATCCAAATATATATCACTATCCCTAACTCCATTTCCAAACTGCCCAGCTCCATGAACATCCAAACGTCTCTGGTTTTTCTCAGATTCAGAAGCTAATTTCTTGACATTTTCACTGCTCTGAGATGTTTCACAAATCAGCTTCTCTGGCAGCACAACATAATCTGAAGCATACACATCAGATCCTAAAGATACAGATTTCTTAAAGGAAACGTCAGTCTTTCCATTGTTCAGATCACTTTTAAACTGATCTTGCTGTCTTACATATCCATAGTTTGAAATCTGTGAGCAGCCATTAAATAAACTGAAACTTTGGTGTACACTATTGGAAGTAATATCAGTCTGTACATTTGAATGAGTCAACTCCTTCCTAGTGGACTGGCAGTATCAGCTTTCAATTCTTGAAAAATCCTGTTAGGACATTCTTTATCAATGTCTGAAATAAGCCCAGGATGGATCTTATAATCAAAAGAGGTATATGTCTGCACCTCAGTAGTGATCATATCTGGTTTCATAGAATGCATTTTTGACACATTCAATTTAGTATTTGCATTAACAGGGGAACCTGGTGGATCTGAAGCTTTGACTTTTCTGGAAGAATCAAACTGAAAGGTGGGTGTGTTTGGGCAGTCCTTGGTCTCATGATTATTCTCCATCTTTGCACCTACTTTCTTCAATTTTCTGACCAGTGGACAAGACAATAAGCCATGTGACCAAACAACTTCCATGTCTGGTCCATCAATGTCATGGACTATCTCTGCATATAACTGTCTGATCTCCATCATGTGAGCTCGAACTGATTGCCCTCGTACCAAGGCCTGAAACAGATACACAATAATAACAGAAGTTTTGTGCATGTGTAGTTATTTATCTATCTATCTATTGACCTTTCGAGCCGTAGCCGGCCCATACGGCGTAGACCAAGATACTCTTTCTCTTATCTGAATTTTTGTTCTAGCAGTTTTCAATTCTTTTAAACATATTTTATCAAATCTCGCCATTTGTCTCTGTTCTGTGCAAGCAGCTCTATCTCATTGAGGGAGCCGATTCCTCCTGCTCTTGCATCTCTCATCAATGTTCTTCTCAGTGTCTCTCTGGGTGTTCCTCTTTTTCTCTTACCTGTTGTTTCCCACATGAGGGCTTGCTTTGCTATTCGGTTATTATCTCTTCTCATCACATGTCCAACATATGACCATCGTCTTTTCTTTATTACTGAAGATATTAGTGGTTGATTGGTGATTTCTCTAATTTCCTCGTTCGTTTTGAATTCGTTCCACGCTATACCAAGTATTTTCCTTAGACATTTATTTTCTAATGCGTTCAACTTTGTTTCTATATCTCTTGTTGTTTTCCAGCTTTCACACGCATACGTAAGGGTTGATAGTATATTTGATTTGAATAGTCATTGAGTAGTTATCATATACCAAATATATTGTAAGCCTTACAGTTCCATGCAGCAAAGAGGTTGATACCCGGGAGTCATGACCCAGGCAGGCCTACTTACCCTAGAGTGTCAAGAAACTAAAGGATCGAAACACTTGCTCAATAGGTGTCCCTTCTGATGATCAGATTACCTCCTGCTGCAAAGCTCTGTATAAAGAGTCTCCTCTTGTTAGCATGTTAGGACATAATCTTCTTTGAGAGAATGACAAAACTGGCACATAACAGGAGAGGTAATAATAATAATATAATATAATGAAACAAGTTATTGGATCTAGGTGCAACAATGCCTCTGTACACACAAGTGTTCATAGAAGCAGATTATAAGAAACAATTATTAACAAAAACAGCTAAACCAGTGAACTACTGCATGAACTAATCATGAACTGCTCAAACATGAAGCAAAACTAGCTGATCATGAATCAAACAATATCTTCTTCTTCTTCTTTGATCCACTTTTGCTAAACATTTAACCTGGCAAGGACTATGAACATGACAGTGTGCTTGATGTCTTCTTTGGTTCCTCAAAGCTTGTTTTAGAGGTGGGCTGTTTGTGAACCTGCATCCCTGGTGTGACTCCTGGATCTTCATGTTAGGCAAGATGGATGTTGCCTAAATTAGCTGCCTAAACTCATGAGCTATGAGAGGAAGGGTAAACTTGTAAACTAGGTTATCATTTCACAATGCATGATTTGCTGGGGAGGAGATGCGATCACAGTTGTTCGATGTACGATGAGGATAATACTTCTTTCTTCTACTTCTTCTTCTATACTTCCTCTGCTGCCGTTGGCGTCGAGGGAGAA
This sequence comes from Megaustenia siamemsis, assembly GCA_032433765.1. Lineage (NCBI taxonomy): Eukaryota > Metazoa > Mollusca > Gastropoda > Stylommatophora > Ariophantidae > Megaustenia > Megaustenia siamemsis. The sequence continues at coordinate 56,439,500 of JAVIAB010000101.1, read as the reverse complement.
ACAATCTGCAACTCTTTGCTCTTCTGTTGGCCTCTTCTGGTGTTATCCCTCCTAGTGACTCTAGTATTCCTCCATCTCTTTCTCGGTCTTCCTCTTAATCTGGCGTTTTCGTAGCGTTTATTTAAGGCTCTTTGAGTCATTGTTAGTTCTTTTTGTCTTGTTATGTGGCCGAACTAATTTATCTGTTGTTTCTTTATGTATTCGATGGCTGGTTCAATTTCGAGTTTCTTCCTCAGGTCAGTGTTTCTTACTCTGTCCTTAAGCTGTTTCCTGTCATTCTTCTGACACATTTCATTTTGGTGGTCGTTATCTTTCTTATTGTTCTAGAGTCCAGCGTCCAATTCTGGCACTGATAGCACAGAGTTGGTAGAAGATTGATTTGTATATTGCCCTTTTTGCTTCCGTAGTTATTGCTTTGTTTTTCAATAGTGTTGATACTTGGCCTATAACTTGGCATGCTTTGTTACACCTTATATCTATCTCTGTCTCTTGGTTATTGTCTTGTGTTAACGTGCTACCCAGATATTTAAAATTGTCTACTTGCTTCAAAGTCGTATTATCTATTATGATGTTTAGTTTTTCTTTCTTTCTCGCTATTGCCATTACTTCGGTTTTGCTTATGTTGATCTTCATGTTGTATTGTTTACAAGTGTTGTTTAGCCTGTTGATATGTTCTTGTAGGTCCTCAGTTGTTTCATGTATCAGAACTTGGTCGTCTGCAAATAGTATTTCATTTATTTCTTCCTCTCTTCTGTTGTTTTCTGGTACGTATATTTAGTTCACTTTTGTGTCATCGCTTGTTATCATCCGTGTTGGTATATTTCCTTGGATTGGGCATGCTAATTTGCATATATTGTCCATATATGTGATGAAAAGTAACGGGGAAAGCACGCAGCCTTGTCTTACTCCGGAGTTAATGGTGAAGTGTTTAGAGTAGCCTGCTGAAGATCTTACTGTAGTGCGACTACTTTCATAGAGGCTCTTGCATATCTCTACTAGGTGGTGACTCACTCCGTACAAGGGCAATACGGACCACAGTTGTTCCCTGTCCACCCTATCGAACGCCTTTTCTTGGTCAATAAAAGCTGTATATAGTGTTTTATTATGCTCTATAGTTTTCTCTGCTAGTTGTTTTATGATAAATAGGGCATCTATGCAACCTCTGTTCCTCCTGAAGCCCATCTGAGCATTGCTTAGTTGTAGGTCTATAACTGGTCTCAATCTTTTTTCAACTATCTTGGCATATAACTTCCCTGTGTGGCTTAATAGCGATATTCCTCTATATTGGTTGCAGTCTCTTCTGCTGTCCTTCTTTTTCCATATTGGTAATATAATGGACTGTTTCAAATCATCTGGGACTTGCTGTTGTATCCATGCAGCGTTGAATATTCTGTGTAGCCATTTACATCCTGCCTCTCCCGCTGCTGTTAGCATTTCTACTGGGATGTTATCGATTCCAGGGGCTTTGTTTCTTGGTGCTAGTCATAATGTTTGTTCTATTTCTTCCATTAGTATATTTGGTTCTTTATTGCCAACTATTAGTTGCTTTTTGTGTGTTTTTGGACTCATTTCTACATTCGAAAGTTCTTCGAAATGTTCTTTCCATCTCGTTAAGATTTGCACTTTGTTATTGCTTGGCCTCGTTTATCATTGATAATTTCAGTTGGGTCATAATTGTCTTTCTTTGAGGATAATACAATGAGATTAATTAGCAGATGCTTTTGTAGCCAAACTTGCATTCACTTCATAGGAGCTGGAATGTACAGTTCAAGTTCCCCTGGTTGGCCAGTTTGAGACAGGGATCTAAGCCTTGACCTATCAAGCAGCATCTGGAATGACTCCATAATAATCTAGAGTTTGTTTAAGAGCATGAGTTGTACAGCAAATGTTGTACAGCATTTATTGCAGAGCATGTGTTGTACAGCATGAGTTGTACAGCATGTGTCGTACAGCATGAGTTGTCTTTACTTTGTCACTTTCTGGGAAGTAAAGGTGGCTGAATTGAATTATAGAAAAGTATCAGTCAAATACCAATGGATAAGGAGACACAGTGAAGACGATGGCGCTGGATAGGACATACACTGTGAGCCAACTATAAGTATTACATGACAGGTCCTTTTTTGGAATCCCCAAGAATAAAGAAATAGTGGAAGGCCAAAATATTCTTGGAGAAGACAGATGGAAGCAGAGATGAAGATGATCGGGAAGACATGGAATGATCTTAAAAGAACAGCAGGAAACAGAATGACTTCTTATTACACAAAACTTTAACCATGCTGTTTTATTTCTATATATATATTTTTTATTTCTCCTTATAAAAAGCTTAACAGCAGCTTTGCATTTTTATGCATTTTTATGCATTTCTTTACTTTGACCCAACTGTAGCAGTGAGTTGAGAATGTATAACAATAGGTGAGCGAGAGAGTGAAGTCACGGGAAGGAGGTGGAAGTTTAACTTAGACAAAAACATTGAATTTCCTGTGAATAAGTGAAAGTCAATCAGAGCAGGGGAAAAATGTAAAAGGACGGCTTGAAAGCCGTGCCGCAGAAGGCGGTAGCCATGACAGGCTTACCAACCTTTTTTAGTTGAATGTGAATAGTTAGGTCGAGCCAGAGCTAGAAAATGTTCATCAGTGTTTCAGTTAAGTGTTATAAATAGATTATGCTCTTGCAGCTAAACTGAGAGCAATGTTATCGGGAGGCAATTACCAAGCCTCCACATTAAAAGTAGTAAAGTACCCCCATTACGCCAAATGGCGTATAGGGAAATATGGTGTTAGTGACCATATATTTTACAGACCTTCAGCACATGATTTTTGGGTTAATGTGGTCAGTATTACACCCGTGCTGCTTTACTTTCCAGAAAAAAATCCGGTACCCATTTAAGGCTGGGTGAACCCGGAAGCCGTCGGTTGGGATCGAAACCTACCCCTTGTCCTTTGTAGTCCAGTTCACTAACCACTGAGCTATCGCGGCTCCCCAGCCTCCACAGTATTTAATGTTATTTCTTCCCGTGAGTTATATCAACTAAGAATTGACCATGTTGATAATGTTAGTTTAAGAGTTGTTCAAGTGTAGAACTATGGTTCCAGTGTAAACTCAAGACAGTTAATTGAGTTAGCGTTAGGAATCAATTTCAGCCAGACTAAGAAGAATTTTCCAGTATGGACGATAAAAGAACGAGAGTGATAGAGGCACCTTTGTGAAACACAGTGTCTGAAATTTATTAGTGCATATGAGCAGCAGAGAAATAAGTAGTGGCTGGTTTGTTTAAACTGTTGTGTTCATTTACAAACTATTCATGAATAAACTCAAGTCATGCTTTAAGAATGGATTTCCTTGAACATTATAACCTCATTAGTGTCTGAGCGTCTGTGGTGTAGCGAAGAACAAATATTCAGTGGGCAAAGAAAGTTCTGGTCCTCAGAGTTCAGTGGGGCCGGAACAGCAGAAACATCAACGAGAAGTACATTATTTTCAGAGATCACGTGTGGGTGTGAAATTCGTGTCCTGGCCATTCACGGTTCAACCGTTGTAACATCACGGTGCATCAAATGTCAGACATGTGACAGATAAACTGATTTGTCAACACTCACTAGAGTATTGCTAGTGGATAACGAGTTTACCAGCAGCCTGTTTGTCGAGGAGAGCAAGTTAACAGAATCAAGTCAATTCCAGCAAGCAACCTATCAATCGAACGAATGAGAATGTGTTTGCACTCAAGTCTCATTAACAGTCGCATTCAGAAAATATCATAAGGAGTGATAATTCTTGTACACTACCAGTAAAATATCGCTGGTATTCTATGTTTGTATATCATCCTGCATGTTTACTTTAGCACATATATTTTAATTTTTTTGTTTTAAATACATATCAGTGTGTGTGATGTATGTTTGTTCCTGCTGAAGGCCTATTGAGCCGAAACGTCGTTCTAATTTGTGTATCCACTTATTACGTAAAGCTTTAACCATGTTTTCTATTGTTTTTTTCTGAGTATTTTTTCCACTTCTCCTTACAATTACCTTTACTCTACTGTAGCTTCACATTTGTATACATATAAATACATTTATGTATGTATTTCTTTTCTTTGAATGAATCAATGCATTTAATTTTGTTTTTTCAACAAGGGCTAGGGTTCAGTTTATGATATTCCTAACCCAGGGATCTTCTAGATCTTACATTGATTTGGTGACAGATATTAGTGTATAGATAAGTAAAGTCAGTTACTGTCAGAGTATCAATAATAAAAAATAATAATATAATATCATAATCATCATGATCATTCATCATAAGTTGAATAATAATATATCATCATGCTAGACGACTGAATAAAGTGCAAGGGAACGTTATTCCAAACAGTAATAATTTATGACGCTAAACTCGTTTTAAACAAGTGAAATGATAACTTTTAGTATTCACGGCCGAGACAACATCATAACCTGACCTGTATCTTCTTAATTTCCTTTATCACGTCACAGTCAGAATACATTTCCTCCTCGTCAGCCGCCATCTTGTAACAAACCTGGTCACTAACCAACTATAGTTTACTTTGGTCCATGTTTTTATGGTCCACAAATTAAAACTATATCATTATGATGTGCCATACTGGTTAGAGCAGGCAATCATGTCCTTTCCAAACTTCTATCCACAGGGCATCGTATCAATTCTGTTGTTCACTGTTTTCCATGCCATGACCTCAAGCTATCTAGTATCTTCTATCTTTGTCGCTATTTCCCTGCGTTGCACTTATTTCACATTTGTCCTGTTTATTTGCACGATGCGTGATATTGATGATTGTTTCTTCGATATGGCCATAACTTCTATTTATCTACTACTCAGACTGAGACCTTTCCTGGTGCTTTCTTTTACTATTATTAAAACTATACCCGTTAAAGTTTAGCCTGCCAATGTCGATAGAATTTAAAATGAATTCACTTTATTATATATGAAGGCTTCTTTGGATGAATTCTTTATCATTCAAAGAAACTTGGAGAATCTGGCTGCACATCGTAGCACACGGAGCACAAAAAAAAAAAAAAAAAATCGATACAACAACCATCGTGGCCGTGTTGATATCAATTTCAAAGACAAAAGGCGCAGGAGAAAGGAGGTCCACCACAAATGCAGCGAAACAATTCAGAGGAAGAGGTATATTTACAACACTCGGAAAAATGGACAAATAATCAACAACAGAAAATAATATGGACCAAAGCAGGATCGAACCCGTACTTAGTGGCACAGCGCCATGCCACGAAAAGCCAAACGCTAGGGAACACTGCCATGAGTGGCAGTCCTTGTTATTTGTCATTTTTTCCGAATGCTGTAAACATACCCTGACCTATGGAAGCGAATCATGGACAATAGACAAACAAATGAAAAGACGGTTAGAGGCCACAAAGATGGGATTTCTCAGAAGAATGTTGAAAGTTCCCTGGACAGCTAAAAAGACCAATGAGAAAGTTCTCAAAGAGGCCAACACAAAAAGGGAGCTCTTAAAAAAACATCAGAAAGAAGCAATCAACATTTTTCGGGCACATCATGAGAAAAGGAAAGTTGGAATACTTGGTTACAACTGGCAAAATAAAAGGAAAGGGAGATCGCGGACGACAAAGAGAGAAAATACTGGATAGCTTGGCTTTCATGGCATGGAAAACAGTCAACAACAGAACTGATACGATGCACTGTGGATAGAAGATTATGAAGGGACATGATCGCCTACGCCAACCGGTATGGCACATGATGACGATGTAAACATACCTCTTCCTCTGAATTGATTCGCTGATTATCGCCTCGGATGTTTTCCTCTATAATAATATTCATTTATCATTATTTGTCTCAGCCTTAATAACAAAAAGACAGAGGTAATGGTAACAACAAAGAAAAAGACATCACCTCAGTGCAAAATAAAGACAAGTGGAACAATATTAAAACAGGTAAATGAGTTTAAATATTTGGGAAGTTTGTTAACCTCAGACGGAAGATGTACAGAAGAGGTGAGATGCAGAATGGCTCAGGCAAAAGCAGCTTTCCAAAAAATGAGGAAAATACTATGCAATCCATTTTTGACAATAGAAACAAGAAAAAGAGTTCTTAAATATACGTAGAGCCAGTCTCAACATATAGATACGAATCTTGGACAGTAGGACAACAGACAAGAAAATCACTGGAATCTGTAGAAATGTGGTTTTACAGAAGAATGTTGAGAGTACCATGAACAGCTAAGAAGAGTAATGAAGATGTTCTGAGAGAGGTCAAAGCAGAAAGAGAGCTAATTTCCAATTTTCATCATCATCATCATCATTGGGTACCTTCTCCGCATCGAAGGTTGGCTACCATGGAGCGCCATTCCACTCTGTCTCTTGCTTTGATGGTGCAGATTGTCATAGGCTGACTTGTCCATCTTTTGATGTTACTCGTCCATGTTAGTCTTGGTCTGCCTCTGCCTCTTTTACCTTGTATTTTCCCCTCAATATTACTTTTATTAGACTGTTGTGTCTTTTAACATGACCAAAAAATTGCATTTGTCTTGCTCTAACTGTGTTTAGTAGTTCTTTTTTCACCCTTAGTCGTCCTAAAACTTCCTCGTTTGTTTTCTTTTCTTTCCATAATTCTACCTATTCTTCTGTAAATCCACATTTCAAAGACCTCAATTTTCTGTTCTGTTTTCTGGTCTAATGTCCATGTTTCTGCACCATACAGGAATATTGAGAAGATGTAACATTTTGCTATTCTTAGTTTTAGCCCTGTTGTTATTTGTTTTAATGTTAGTATATTTTTCACGGCATTGAAATTACTTTTTGCCATATCTATTCTTTAATTTATTTCAGTTGTACATTTTCCATCACTGGTTATAGTATGTCCCAGGTAGTTGTAACTCTGGACTGTCTCCAGATGTATTCCTTCAACTTTGATATTTAATTGTAGGTCTTGAGAATTTCCTTTGTTTATGATCACAGTTTTAGTCTTTTTGATATTCATATCTAGTCCATATTTCTTGCTTGTCATGTTTATCACATTAAGCCATTTCCAATATTAGGAAGAAACAATAATAATTTTTTGGCCATGTAATGAGAAGAGAGCAACTGGAATATTTTGTAAAAACTGGAAAAATTGAGGGACGAAGAGATAGAGGGAAGCAAAGAGAAAAAATAACAGACTGCTTAATAGAATGGCTTGGCAGAAGGTCAACAACAGAAATGATAAAGAGCTGCCGAGATCGAAAGTTGTGGAGAGACATGATCACCTACGCCAGCAGCCCGGTACTTGATGATGATGATTATTTGTCTCCACCACAAATACATCTCGGTCATTCTGCAGTCGGATCTGTCTATTACATATTGGTAGATTCAGCAACGAGAGAAGCACTTCAGCAAAGCAGCTTCTCTAACGGAAACTAGAGCCCATTGATGTAGTAGTAGTGGTGGTGGTGGTAGTAGTAGTAGTTATAGTAGTAGTAGTAGTAGTAGTAGTAGTAGTAGTAGTAGTAGTAGTCTCCGTCAGTCATAGTTGACTATGGGTTTTGCAGCGCCCCTAGGAAATGTCTTTTGTCTTTACTTTAGGCGTGTATTCTCTTTTTCTGTGAATCTGTCTGGTTCCTGTTGGAGCTCCAAATATTGCGGTCTGCAGCTATTTCTTCATCATGTTTACACACGGTCCTCTCCAGGGCGCGGGCTTGGGGCAGAAAAAGAAAGAGACAAATTGCTGCCTATGCAACATGTTTCTTCTCTCCATACAGCCGAGTAATCCAAAATGTCTAGAGCCCTTGGTGTACAGAACGTATATATCCAGCGGGCTCCAGCTCAAAAGAAAACCCTAAAACCGGCTTAAGATCATATGAATCAATTCAGAGGAAGAGGTATGTTTACAGGTGATCGCAGCCTTATGCTATAGTCATGGGAAAGCCTTCGCGAAAAGACATTGCCTACGAAGCTAATTTTTTGTTAGCTGAGTGGCAGTGTTCCCTAGCGTTTGGCTTTTCGTGGCAAGGCGATGTGCCACTGAGTACGGGTTCGATCCTGCCTTGGTCCATATTTTTTTCTGTTGTTGATTATTTGTAATTTTTTCCGAGTGCTGTAAACATACCTCTTCCTCTGAATTGATTCGCTGATTATCGCCTCGGAAGTTTCCCTCTATAATAATATTCATTTATTATTATGTCTCCAGTTTAAGATCATATGGCTTAGACGCAAAATTCTTATAAATTGGCACTAACAAATTTAACAACAAATTAATTAAACGAGAGGACAGCGTTAATGAAACTGTTGATAAAACAAATATTAAAGGAAACAGCGCATGGGATTAAAGTTACAGATAAGAGGCGATTAAAAGTTAGCATGTCTTCCCAACGACATTCCTTATCTTGTCTATGTATATCTTCTTCACATCTTGTATTCTCCTCGCATCTACTCTAAGATTCTATTTCCGCCAGGACCGCACTAACAATGGCTGCCTTCATTACTTGACCTGATCAAAGTTGGTACTTGATAAGTTCGCAAGGTTAGGATAGTAAGTACTTTGTAACAATGAGGAAGACTACAGTAATGTGCTGACAGATAGCAGCCAAGATTTATTTTTATTTGATTATGTTTCTCTAGGTTCTCCAGTCTATATTGTTAAATTGAATTTCTTTGGTCGACGTTGACTCCGTTGACTCATGAATTGAATTGTGAATTGGTGAATCCCATGAACGATACGATGATAGAATGATGATATATAAAAATATATTAATATATTGATGATGACCAGAATGATGTGAGAATGAAGAATGACTGTGTTCTGTTTTGTTTTGACGGAAAAAAATTCAGATTGATTGAATTGAATGTGTACGACAGTGTCAAGTATCGTCGTGTTGTTTTGTTGTCTGCTAGTCAGTGTGAAGTATTCAAGAGATCAATCAATTCAATAATTACGTTGTGGTGCCGTACTCACTGACTGTACTGAGTACTCTGTATGGCAATTTTGTCTTGCAAGTAAAATAAATGTAAAAAATAATTTTGGCACCGTCTTGTATCTTGTTAATGTTATCATATGAAGGAAATTCAAGTGGACATATACGCCCTACCCGACACTACATTAATTAATTAATTAATACAACACTAACAGTAGTGTTGTGTTGTTCTTGTCTGTTGTTCTTGTTGAGTTGTTATCTTTATGTGGTCTGCCAGTCTAAATGTTCAATAATTCAATCAGTTTAATTAATTTTGTGATGCAGTTTGGCGTTTTTCACTGTTTTGTAAGTGAAACAAATGTTGCCTAACTGTAGAGTAATGCTTAAACTTACTTAACTACTTCAACTTAATTCAAGTTGTTTTGATGGAAATTCAAATGGCATGGACGTAGGCATACAGTCACAGTGTTGTCTGTAGTTGATTTGTTATCTTGATGTGGTCTGTCAGTGTAGTAAGTTTAAAGTGTTCCATCATAGTTCAATCAATTCAATGAACTTTGCGGTTCTGTGTTTGACTGTTTTGTGAGTGAAATATATGTTAACTAACTTAATGCTTAAACTTAGCTACTTCTTCATCTAATTAATTATGTCCACTCATTTCCAAGACAGATTTAGAATTAACCATTAAGTGTTAAGACAGTGAGGTAACTAACAAAATCTGAGTATATTTTAGTATATATTATGTATTAAAAAGTTTTAGAATATATAGCTTTTGAGACCCTCATAAGCCTCTATTATGTTATTTACAATAAATAGCGGCTCATACAAGTTCAATACAAATATCCACTCCTCATAAAGTCCTAAGAATAAGACCTTGGAACTTGAATAAAAGACCAGAAAGTAGTTTTTATCATCGTCACTGTCACACTCATAAAAATTTAAGATTTGTATGGCTAAAAACATGTTCAATTTTGTAAAACATTCATAAATTTTAGTTTGGTCACAAAACAACAGATTTTCAGTGGCATGTGCATAAGCCTTGTGGTATTATTTTGGAGAACAACAAACCTCATCCACTTTATACACTCCATGGTCTTCTCTTAAGGTGCCCCAGTTCTGGCCTACACTTTGTTTCTCTATCAACTGTTCTTCATCAAGTTGTCCTTTCTCTGCCTCACTTTCACCTTTCCTCTACTGCGTGCAATTCTTGTGATTATTTCTGGCTCTCATCTGATCACTTCATCTTCCCAGCTCCATTGTCCTTCTGTTAAAAGAGTGTACATCTTCTAAATTGTTTTCCTTGAACAATTCTTGGTTGCTGATCTTGTTTAGTCAAATATTGTAAGACATTTCCTCACATAGGTTGTATGGAGTAACTAGTCTCTGGTTGTATGGAGTGATTAGTCTCTGGTTGTATGGAGTAATTAGTCTCTGGTTGTATGGAGTAATTAGTCTCTGGTTGTATGGAGTAATTAGTCTCTAGTTGTATGGAGTGATTAGTCTCTGGTTGTATGGAGTAATTAGTCTCTGGTTGTATGGAGTGATTAGTCTCTGGTAGTATGGAGTAATTAGTCTCTGGTTGTATGGAGTAATTAGTCTCTGGTTGTATGGAGTGATTAGTCTCTGGTTGTATGGAGTAATTAGTCTCTAGTTGTATGGAGTGATTAGTCTCTGGTTGTATGGAGTAATTAGTCTCTGGTTATATGGAGTAATTAGTCTCTGGTTGTATGGAGTAATTAGTATCTGGTTGTATGGAGTAATTAGTCTCTGGTTGTATGGAGTAATTAGTCTCTGGTTGTATGGAGTAATTAGCCTCTTGTATGGAGTAATTAGTCTCTGGTTGTATGGAGTATTAGTCTCTGGTTGTATGGAGTAATTAGTCTCTGTTGTATGGAGTAATTAGTCTCTGTTATATGGAGTAATTAGTCTCTGGTTGTATGGAGTAATTAGTCTCTGGTTGTTTGGAGTAATTAGTCTCTGGTTGTATGGAGTAATTAGCCTCTTGTTGTATGGAGTAATTAGTCTCTGGTTGTATGGAGTAATTAGTCTCTGGTTGTATGGAGTAATTAGTCTCTGGTTGTATGGAGTAATTAGTCTCTGGTTGTATGGAGTAATTAGTCTCTGGTTGTATGGAGTAATTAGCCTCTTGTTGTAGTAATTAGTCTCTGGTTGTATGGAGTAATTAGCCTCTGGTTGTATGGAGTAATTAGTCTCTGGTTGTTTGGAGTATTAGTCTCTGGTTTCACACCGATGGAAAAAATCAAGATGGCGGAGTGACTGCGCCGGTGTATAAATTTGATTCAGTGAAACATCGAATATTTCTATTCTATATGGATTATGTGTCAAATTTCCAATTCCAGAGAATGATATAATGTGATCTAAAATATCATCAAGCAGGATAGACATATAACATTTGTTTTTTAAGGGTGTTTAATAACAGTTTGTGTGTGAAAACAACAAAGATGTAGAGAGACAACACGAGGAGAAAATGGGTCACAGCCAACAGTGACCTCAGTGCGTGGGCAAGCACTGGTAACATAAACACAGCCCTTACTCTGCGACAGAACTAGACCAGCGGCAGAGGACAATGTAACATACACACAACAGTGCTCAGAGCCAAAATAATGGAGAAACAATCGCGATCATACAGATACAGCTTTTATTGACCAAGAAAAGGCGTTCGATAGGGTGGACAGGGAACAACTATGGTCCGTATTTCCCTTGTACGGAGTGAGTCACCACCTAGTAGAGATATGCAAAGAGCCTCTATGAAAGTAGTCGCACTACAGTAAGATCTTCAGCAGGTTACTCTAAACATTTCACCATTAACTCCGGAGTAAGACAAGGCTGCGTGCTTTCCCCCTTACTTTTCATCACATATATGGACAATATATGCAAATTAGCATGCCCAATCAGAGGAAACATACCAACACGGATGACAACAAATGATAACACAGAAGAGAACGAAATATGCGTACCAGAAAACAACAGAAGAGAGGAAGAAATAAATGAAATACTATTTGCAGACGACCAAGTTCTGATACATGAAACAACTGAGGACCTACAAGAACATATCAACAGGCTAAACAACACTTGTAAACAATACAACATGAAGATCAACATAAGCAAAACCGAAGTAATGGCAATAGCGAGAAAGAAAGAAAAACTAAACATCATTATAGATAATACATCTTTGAAGCAAGTTGACAATTTTAAATATCTGGGTAGCACGCTAACACAAGACAATAACCAAGAAACAGAGATAGATATAAGGTGTAACAAAGCATGCCAAGTTATAGGCCAAGTATCAACACTATTGAAAAACAAAGCAATAACTACGGAAGCGAAAAGGGCAATATACAAATCAATTTTTCTACCAACTCTGTGCTATCAGTGCCAGAATTGGACGCTGCCCTCTAGAACAATAAGAAAGATAACGACCACCAAAATGAAATGTGTCAGAAGAATGACAGGAAACAGCTTAAGGGACAGAGTAAGAAACACTGACCTGAGGAAGAAACTCGAAATTGAACCAGCCATCGAATACATTAAGAAACAACAGATAAATTGGTTCGGCCACATAACAAGACAGAAAGAACTAACAATGAATCAAAGAGCCATAAACAAACGCTACGAAAACGTCAGATTAAGAGGAAGACCGAGAAGAGATGGATAAAGGGAATACTAGAGTCACTAGGAGGAATAACATCAGAAGAGGCCAACAGAAGAGCAAAGAATCGCAGATTGTTTCTCCGCTCGACGCCAACGGCAACAGAGGAAGGATAAAAGAAAAAAGAAGAGTCTCTGGTTGTATGGAGTAATTAGTCTCTGGTTGTATGGAGTGGTTGCAGCCTCTGGTTGTATGGAATGATTACAGTCTCTGGTTGTATGGAATGATTTACAGCCTCTGGTTGTAAGGAATGATTACAGTCTCTGGTTATAAGGAATGATTACAGTCTCAAATTGTATGGAATGTCTACAGTCTCAGATAGGTGGAATGATTAAAGTGTGGATGTTTCTTCTGCTGTTGTCCATCTTTCAGATTGACATAGAAACAATGCAGTTACATAATTCCATAAACCTTTATTTTTGTTTATGTGCTGTTCTGGGTGTTTAGTATAACATTGACATACTTATAATAAAACATGAATTGTGTTTTATAGCTTATCTGTAATTATGTTTTGTTTTATTTACATTCTATGTCAACTTTATTTGTTTCATTTCTTTTTTTTTGCACCTAGTTTGTGTGATCTACATTAACAAATCGAGAAATAGACACTTTACTTAGAAATAGTTACTTTACTTTTCAAAAAGATTCTGAAAAGATACATTTGTAGAGCTGATATTTCAAGCAACCAGAAAAATGAACTTTCACAAATTACAGCTGCTTCATTTCATGGAAATCAGTAGAGAATACTTACTTAAACATCCAGTCCACCTACTGAAGCTCTCCAGACATTTGTGTTCTCACATGAGAGGGAGATGGCTTCACAAATCTCAGCAGCAACTCAGCTCATCACAACAGAGAAGCCATGTCAAGAGCTTCAGATTCAAGAAATGCCAGAAAGAGGCTCATGTCTACAGCACTTCAGGAGGTACAGTCTCTGACATTGTGAAAAGTGGTGTTCCAGATATTTGTGAAGGGGATTTTGCAGTTTTATATCATCAAGATGCTGTTGGACACTTTACTCCACATATAGCAACATCAACCAGGCATAAAGGCTATGCAAATCACATCACAGCACAAAAATCACCATCTTTACATCAAGTTACTGCTGGACACATTGTAACAAAAATATCACATCAAGTTGTTGCTAGACACATGTTACCACAAACATCATTATCATGTTCCCCGTGGCAACAATCAACTCAACGTTTGTGCTGCTCTTCTACTTTGAGTGACAAATATTTTCTACAAACACAAAGTTTAGGGATTGGGCACTTCATGTCTCCTGCTAGCATCATGAATATTTCCTTTATTGTGGGATCCAAAGGGATGGTTCGTTTTTACAGAGGTCAAAATAACAGAAGTTTCAAACGAAATAAAGAATCTGATGATGAGAGTTTACATGGAAGAACTGATGGTGAAAGAGAGTCATACATGTTGTCACATACCAGTAGTCAAACAGATCTAGTTGACGACAGACACCATGATGTCACACAGGATACTGTGGATGGCAGCTACGAAAAAGGTAAATAATCCATTCTTTCTTAACTCTTTCCGTACGGTAGCTTATTATTGACGCAACGGAAGAGATTTTAGAGACAAAATTGTTCATGGTTTTAATAATCAATCTACATATTTATATTTATCTAACATATAACATATTATATATGAATGTTTAGATAATTGAACAAGGTATTAGATTTCACCAATATCCAGATGATACAAGACATGTAAAACGAATATGGTTTGATGGCGTTCACACTAATAAAATTTAGCGTGGCGCACCATGCGGCGGAACGTACGCAACCGAAACGGAAATGGCGCACCATGCGGCGGAACGTACGCAACCGAAACGGAAATGGCGCACCATGCGGCGGAACGTATGGAAAGAGTTAAGTCTCTTTTCTTGTAAGTTATTGTTTTCTTCAGCATTCAGCTTATATTAGTGTCACATTAAAGTTAGTGACTGTCAGGCAATTCATGGGTCTATTAAAACATTTAATTGAACACAAGCACATTTTAAGATTTTCAGTACTTCTCATTTTATCCACGCCGTTGTACTGTGAATATCTGGAAATGCGTAATATTGCAATTAGGGCTGATGATAGGTTGACCATATGGATGCGAGTCATGGACAATAGGACAACAGACAAGAAAATCACTGAAGTCTGTAGAAATGTGGTTTTACAGAAGAATGTTGAGAATACCATGGACAGCTAAGAAGAGCAATGAAGAGGTTCTGAGAGAGGTCAAAGCAAAAAGAGAGCTAATTTCCAATATTAGGAAGAAACAATCATCATTTTTTGGCCATGTAATGAGAAGAGAACAGCTGGAATATATTGTAACAACTGGAAAAATTGAGGGCAAAGTGATAGAGGGAAGCAAAGAGAAAAAATAACAGACAGCTTAAGAGAATGGCGTGGCAGAAGGTCAACAACAGAAATGATAAATAGCTGCCGAGATCGAAAGTTGCGGAGAGACATGATCACCTACGCCACTAGGCCCAGTACGTGATGATGATGATGATGATGCTAGGTTGACAAATGAGTACCCACACAACCATCCCGTCAGATACCATGCTCAGAGATCACATCCTGGCTAATCAGAGTGTAGGACACTTTATAAACTTCCGTTGTTTTGTGAGCAGATTTCATGTCAGCGAGAACATGGATAGGAAGACAGACTCAATTAGTTTCCCCTTCTGAAGGCAGAATGTGTCTTAGAAGATACCCAGTACCAGAAATGAGATATATAACACACTATATAGTTAATGAGTATGCTTGATGGTACTGTCTGTCTTTAGACTCCAGAACATGTTCTTCAAACATGTGAACTGTGCAGAAAGCAAAGAACTTAATTCAGGTATCAAGATGGATAGATTCATGGAGGCTATTCATCTTTCTGTGTAATCTGCTGAGTATAGGAAATTGAGTACAGAAAAAGAAGAATAAAAGTTGATCTATTTTTTTTTTACCCTCCAGTTGGGTAAGCATATGTTGGATATGTGATGAGGAGAGATAATAACAAAGCAAGCCCTCATGTGGGAAACAACAGGTAGGAGGAAAAGAGGCCAACCCAGAGAGACACTGAGAAAAAAATTGATCAGAGAGGTATGAGCAGCAGGAATTGGCTCCCTCACTGAGATAGAGCTGCTTGCACAGAACAGAGACAAATGGCGAGATTTGATAAAATATCTTTAAAGGATTGAAAACTGCTAAAGTAAAAATTTAGATAAGGGAAAGAGTATCTGGGTCTATGACCTATGGGCCGGCTGTGGCTCAAAAGGTCAATAGATAGATAAATAGAAAGTTGGGCAAGGGTCATCAAGAACTGTCCACTTCTCAGGTTAAATGGAGGCAATGCCCCTGGCAAAGAGGACAATTAATTCCTTTAGTAGTCCAAGAAAGAATACCAAATGAAACCATAAGAAAAATAGTAGGAACAAAACTCTGCCAAGAATATATAGAACAACAACAACTTAAATGGTTTGGCCACCTGGTCAGAATGAATCCTTATCAATCACCATCATGGGCGTTCTTCTCAAGAATGCATGGAAAAAGATCAAGAGGAAGACCCAGAAGAAGATGGATAGATGCAGTGACAGAGACATGCAACAACAAAGGAAAATCACTAAATCAGACAGTTCGAACAGCTCATCAACGACAAATTATATAAACCACGACACCTTTTAGGCATCAGTGAGAAAGAGAAAAGAAGAAGATGGATAGATGCAGTGACAGAGACATGTAACAACAAAGGAAAATCACTAATTCAGACAGTTTGAGCAGCTCAAGAACGACAAATGGAAAGAGTTATAAAGTTGGAAAGAGATATAAACCACAACACCTTTTAGGTATCAGTGAAAAGAGAAAAGGAGAAGAAGAAGAAGTAGTCCAACGTCAGAAAGAAATAAAGGTGGACACTTACATTTGAGTGATTTAACACATCAAAACCAAGGATTTTAATGTGACGTGGCAGTACCGATTTTTGGAATTTTACAAATTAAAAAAATGTGAAACAACTGATATAGGTTAAAATTGATTGAAAATGTGTATTTTGTTGGGACAATTTAATCACAAAGTCAGAAATGTGGGTATTAAAAGGATTTAGTGGAAATAATTGTGGAAACATTAAATTAAATGCAGCAGATCGCAGCTTCTGATTGCCGTGCCACAAAAGCCACTATTTGCTGCTTGTACTGAATGTGTTCAAGAAAAAATTCTTTGTTCTGCAACATCCATGAAGTGGACAATATTTTACTTTTCCTGCCATGAGTACTAAGAACACATAAAAGTGAGTACTAGGAAGACATGAAAATGTGTACAAGTTACATATAAAAGTGAATACTAAGAACACATAAAAGTGAGTACTAGGAAGACATGAAAATGTGTACAAGTTACATATAAAAGTGAATACTAAGAACACATAAAAGTGAGTACTAGGAAGACATGAAAATGTGTACAAGTAACATATAAAAGTGAGTACTAAGAACACATAAAAGTGAGTACTAGGAAGACATGAAAATGTGTACAAGTAACATATAAAAGTGAGTACTAAGAACACATAAAAGTGAGTACTAGGAAGACATGAAAATGTGTACAAGTAACATATAAAAGTGAGTACTAAGAACACATAAAAGTGAGTACCAGGAACACATAAAAGTAAATAGACTAAAGATCTAAAAATTCTTCTAGTTCTCACAAAACCAAGCTGCCTTCTATTTTCACTTTCTAAAATTGTAAAAAAGAGATTCAGGAAATCCTTTCTTTTTTACATTTGCTATTATATTTCTAAAATTGTAAAAAAGAGATTCAGGAAATCCTTTCTTTTTTTACATTTGCTATTATATTTCTTCCCCGTGCGTTACCGGGGCCTCATTATGAGGGAGATAAAGAATAGTGACACTGTGACCTTCCAGGCATGTCGTTAGAGGCGACTAATGAGGTTGATCAATGGCTTGACAAGCTGTCATTGTAAAAAGTATTGTTATGGAAACAGCACCATAGATTTTAACGCAGTGATCTCTTCAATATGTGCCATTTTGGCACGCAAGGTTTCTGTGTTTTTGAGATTGTGGTTCTGCCCTATGTGCCGTCTTCGGCTCGAAAGGACAATAGAAAGATTATATTTCTAAAATTGTAAAAAAAGAGATTCAGGAAATCCTTTCTTTTTTACATTTGCTATTGTATTTCTAAAAATGTAACTAAAATATCACTTTTAGGCAGAATTGAAATGTGTTTCAGTTTTGTTGTTTTTCTTGTGTGTAAACCGTCTGTTGTGATGATGTAGAATCAAATTTGTCATTTTCTTGTGTCAGGTCAAAGGGACATCACTGAAATAAGAAAATCAGTAGATGAGATGACACTACCAGAGTTGTCTCGTGCTTCTTTCAATATCGTACCTTATGTGAAGAGGTCTGTAACTCTACAGAATTTGGTGAGGCTAGGGGTTAGCCTGGACAAGGTGCAAAAGGTGAGTTTTTTTAATCTTTTGTTCTCTGTTCTTCTTTCCCTCCTTAGTTGTCCTTCATAATCAAAGGGAAAGATAGTTTGCTGGTTGAGCTCTTGATTTGCTACATCGTCTGTGATCATTTGACATTGTGTTTTTTTGGTTGACTGCACAATTTTATATTTCTGGTTTCACAAATTGAAGATTATCTCAATATCTAGTTCTGGTTTACCTGTCCATCTCTGTTTCCATTTCAACTGTCCATCTACTTGAACTTTCAGGTAGGTAAGATTTAACCAGCCAACTAATATATCTTTCCGATAAAAGAATTGCCTTCATAAAGTTAAGAGGTGTATTTAACCAACCAGCTAATATAACTCTCAGATAAAAGATTAAGATTAACCCTCAGATAGTCAAGAGATGTATTTAACCTATAAGCTAATAAGTTAGATAAAAGATTAGTCTTCAGATAGTCATGAGATGTATCTAATAAGTTAGATAAAAGATTACTCTTCAGATAGTCAAGAGATGTATTTAACTAACCTATCAGCTAATAAGTTTGATAAAAGATTAGTCTTCTGATAGTCAAGAGATGTATCTAATAAGCGAGATAAAAGATTAGTCTTCAGATAGTCAAGAGATGTATCTAATAAGTCAGATAAAAGATTAGTCTTCAGATAGTCAAGAGATGTATCTAATAAGTCAGATAAAAGATTAGTCTTCAGATAGTCAAGAGATGTATCTAATAAGTGAGATAAAAGATTAGTCTTCTGATAGTCAAGAGATGTATTTAACCAACCAGCTAATAAGTTAGATAAAAGATCAGTCTTCAGATAGTCAAGAGATGTATTTAACCAACCAGCTAATAAGTTAGATAAAAGATTAGTCTTCAGATAGTCAAGAGATGTATTTAACCAACCAGCTAATAAGTTAGATAAAAGATCAGTCTTCAGATAGTCAAGAGATGTTGTTAACCAGCAAGCTACCGGAAATCTATGAGATCTATTTAACAAGATGTTCATGTTTCCCCTATGAGTACTTTGCTCCCTTATCTCCTTAAAATGGTTTAACCCTACTTAAAATAGAAATGTTCCACAGAACATTGTATTAACAACTTTGAGGCTGTCTTGCTTGCATTAGCTTTAGTTCATTAAGCCACTCAGCTTTGACATGCTGTTTGCCTATCTTCCAGGTTGATGGTGTGGCAGAATACCTGATTAAGTCCAACTTTGATCGGGATATTGTGCCTCTCCTGAAGTTCCTTTTTCAAGTTGGAGTCAGCGTAGACAGCATGGGGCACATTTTCACAGCAAACCCTCTGTTGTTTATGGAGGCAGTGCCTGACTTGGAGCTTCGAGTTGGGTAAAATATTTGTTATTATTGCCCTCTTATTGTTTGTTTGATAAGAGATGAATGGAGGGGTCTGAATGAAGTAGAAATCAAGTTAAAATTAAGTGAAATGTAACAAATGAAACAGAGGAGAACAGGGAAGATGAATTCAGCATTATAGTATAAATTATGGACTACATTGTATGACATTTGTTTTTGGATCACTGGTGTTGTGTTATTCCATTTATATATTTGTGGGTGATGTTGTTAGATCTTGTCTTTCAGTACTAAACTCTATGAGAGGAGAAATGGATTTCAAGAACTTTGACCAGATCAATATCTGGGTATAACACTACTGACCACTAACCCCTATGATCATAATAGAGCTATTTATTCAGCTAATATAGGTACCTAGAGGCAGGTGTCTTAAGGTTGACACAGTCTTAACACTAGATTGACAAGATGTGATTCTTTAGTACTTCAGTCTCTTTACTAGACACAGATGTTGTTTTGTATAGAACCATATCACTGTATCAAGATTTGAATTCATAGAACTTCAATCTTTTTACCCGACACACAGATGCTCTTGTATAATGAGCTGTTATCATTGTTCACAGGAGAGCATGGGAGACAACATTTGTTCTATCGGAGGATGAAATAAAAACTCTAACCTGAACACCTTGTGGCGAGTGCACTTCACAAGCGGCCTTTATGGTCCTATAAGTCCTCTTAGCAGATCTCAGAAATAGGAAAATGCTGTCAAAATAGTTTTTTTACACACGTTTAAATTGTTATACTGGTAAAGAGTTTAAAATCATTTTCTTCTGTTATAGACAACCATTGCTTCTATTTTCTTGCTGAAGAGTGATGTATGGTGAGATACAATGTGAGTTCTGTGCAAGGATTGACATTTGACAACAAAGATTGTCAATCATAGAAGGTCTACAGTTGTTGCTATATTTGTTGTCTTTAGCTTGAAGAGATGATTGATAACTAGATAATCAGTGAGCCCTTTACTTTAACTTTCTGTCACTGATTATTCAACCTGTTTCTGCACCTTATTATGCTTCCAGCTACCTCCTGAACAAAAGATTCACTTTAAAGGAGATAGCAACAATTTTCACCTATGCCCCAGTTGTTCTCTTGATGGACCCAGTCATGCTGGATGAGAAGCTAGGATTTCTACAGGACATCTTTGACCTAACAGGTAAACTAAACTGCTTTTGATTGCTTGTTTCTTATTGATCAGACAACCTGTGGGTGTTTGCCCTGTTTGGCTCCATGCAATGTAATGCTAGGAAGGTTGTAGATTTGTTGTTACACCACCTTCCTCTGTCTATCATAGGTTACTCACAATCATTACTATCTGACTCCTTGCCTGTTGGTATAGATGATCATGTGTCTCCACAATTTTCTTTCTCTATATTTGTTTATTGTTTATAATTTTGGCTAACTACCAAACCATTCTCCTAACCTTGGTATCTTTTTGACTCTGTTATCTTCTGTATCTTCTTCCGTCAAATTTTTCTGTTGCCATGTTCCACTTGTTCCCTTCTCGTTTATTACATGGTAGCCAAAATGTTATCATTTGTTTCCTCCTGACATTCATAAAAGGATTTGTCTTGTTTGCTTTGACCTCTTTATAGAATGTAATCATTCCTTTTTTTAACTGTATTCTTAACATTCTTCTGTAAAATAGTATTTCTGTGACCTTCAGTGATTTTCTTGCTTGTTAAGGTAAACATTTAATTTTTACAGTTTTGGTAAGAAATTATTTTATTTTGTTGTGACCTGTCTAAAATCCTATTCTTTCAGATTGTCATTCACCAAGGTTCTTTTTATTCAGTGGGACGGTGAATGGCATGAAAACAGATATAACTCATTTGCAAATATGTTATTTTAACCCTAGATTATGATACCATAATAAAAATAACCGCATCAAAACCCAATTTTTCTAAATTTGACATTTTGCCATGTCCAAACATCTCCACACACATCCCCCCCCCCTCCCTTCCCACCTTCCTAATTACCATTTTCTGTGACCCCTGAGTGTTGGATTTGTTTCCATTGCTGTTGGATTCCCCCCTCCCTCCCCGATTTCGTGAAATACAATCTCATATAATGCAAACAAAAATTAGTAAGTTTTCAAAAAATTGGCAGGTTTATTTTTTTTTCTCTCTGTGACCAGGAAAATTTCCTCGGCCATCGACTGACATCAAACAACCCTTGGTAACTTGGGAAATGCAGCAAATAACACTTTGAGGTAGCTGAACACACTGATGGACTTATGGTATCTGTGCTGATAGACATTGTAACACATCCTACCCCTGCAGTCAAATTCTGGTTATAAATCAACCTGAGACAGGAAATCCGAGTTTCCCATGTCTCTCCTGGTGTAAACACACAGTTGTGTGTCAAAAAGTTTAAAGAAAGCACTATTTTTAGAGCTCCTAATGTTACAATTAAGAGGTTGTAATTTTTACAATGGTATCATAAACACATCAAGGGTTAAACTCATAGTGGGTTGTTGAAGAGGATAGTTTGGAAACAAATATAATCATAATAGAGCCTTGGCAAAGCTGCTTTTCTAAATCTCATATTGGCATTTTAGTTTTAAACCTATAAATTTTTCATCATTTTAGGACACAAATGTTTTCACTCACTCTTAAAGTGAATGTTTTATGGGAGTAGTTCCAAGTTGTGATATCTATCTATCTATCTATTGTCCTTTCGAGCCGAAGATGGCACATAGGGCAGAACCACAATCTCAAAAACAGAAACCTTGCATGCCAAAATTGCACATCTTGCAGAGATCACTGCGCTAAAATCTATGGTGCTGCTTCCATAACAATACTTTTTACAATGACAGCTTGTCAAGCCATCGATCAACCTCCTCAGTCGCCTCTTACGACATGCCTGGAAGGTCACAGTGTCACTATTCTTTACCTCCCTCATAATGAGGCCCCGACAATCTCATATAATGCAAACAAAAATTAGTCAGTTTTCAAGAAATTGGCAGGTTTATTTTTTTTTTCTTTCTGTGACCAGGGAATAAATTGTGAATGTTCTAGCTTCATTCATGTTTGTATTTGTGATTTTTTAGTAGAATAACGCTTATTTTTTAGACACATTTCACATCTATAAAAAGTGTAAAGTGTCTATTTTGAGCCACAAATGTTGTGACAGTGTAAGATCTAATTAACTTGATTGTACCATAGAAGAGCCCTATAAAAGGTGATGTCATGAGACATATAAAGTTTGTAAAGGGAGACAAATAACATTTCATATCAGTTGGAGATGAGAGGGCCAGTGCTCTTCCTTACTGTTTTTATATTCCCCCAACTCAGGTACTCATTGCATTTTTTAGCTGACTGAAATAAAAATGTGTTCCTGACCTTTGGTCAAGGAGGGAAAGGCACTCAGAAACAGATTACTGGGATATACTCAAGAAAAGTACAGGCCCAATGCTCCATTCTCCAGCTTCAGTAATGCTATAGGATAACTTGTGTCATTTACTTCATTAAAAATAGAGTTGTTTTGCTTGTCCTTGCTTGCATTCACCCAATGACTAACAGATTAGTTAGTCCTCATTGTCAGTTGCCTTGAATGTTGAGTGGATGTGCTGTGTTGAAGTTTAACTGCGATGCAACATCAAGCAATCATGTTTATGCAGACACTGTCCTGTCCAGATTATAATTTTCTTTTCTTTTGTCTTCAGACCATGAAGTGAGAGAGGTTGTCAAGATTTACCCTAAACTATTACCTCGGAAGAAAGAGATTTTAGCGGTGAGATTATATGTTTATCTCATAAATAATTGACATGAAGATTGCTGCTGGGCTTTAAGTTTGAGGGTACCTCACTAAAGAGGAATCATCATCTGGTTGCATGTTTTTTGCTGATTGTTGTATCCACCACAGCCTGTGTGAAAGAGTCTCTGTCTCTAGCTAGATCTTCCACAGAACATTGCATTCACCACAATCCACCTGAAAGAATCTGTCTCCAGCCAGATCTTCCGCAAAACATTGCATCCATCACAGCCTGTGTGAAAGAATCTCTGTCTTTAGCCAAATCTTCCACAGAATGTTGCATCCACCACAATCCGCCTGAAAGAATCTTTGTCTCTTGTCAGATCTCCCACAGAACTGTGCATTCACCACAGCCAGTCTAACAGAATCTCTGCCTCATGTCATGTCTCATGTTGTCATGTTCAAGATGACGTTCATGTCTTGACACCACCTTCTTCTTGGTCTGCCACTGATGCATCATCCAGGAACTATGCTTTCCATTATTGTTCTTTCAGCCCGATGAATCTATGTGGCCACTCATTTTGGCTGTCATGCTCTCTCTGCAATTAACAGTTTGCTGTTTCTTTCTGATTGGTTCTGGCCACATAACACCTCAGGTCCCTGATGTGCCCTTAGCCCGAAACCAGGCCTTTCCACCTCCTGCCTTCGAGACCATCGTTGACTTGACTCGATCCTCTGTTCTTTCTGCCAACATCTGTGTACTATAGAAGGGAGATTTGCTTTCTGCCAACAACTGTGTGTACTTTAGAAGGGAGATTTCCTGCCAACAACTGTGTGTACTGTAGAAGGGAGACTGCCTTTCTGCCAACAGCTGTGTGTACTATAGAAGGGAGACTTCCTTTCTGCCAACAGCTATGTGTACTATAGAAGGGAGACTTCCTTTCTGCCAACAGTTATGTGTACTATAGAAGGGAGACTTCCTTTCTGCCAACAGCTATATGTACTATAGAAGGGAGACTTCCTTTCTGCCAACATTTGTGTGTACTATAGAAGGGGAACTTCCATCTTTACTTGTACTGCATAGTTTAGCCGGTCAGTCAAAGCCATTGACTGGAGGGTGGCGCTGCCGTACACAGGCAGATCCAAGGAGCCTTATGTGGACTGCATAGCATTCAAGGGACCAAATAGGCTCCAGGTCCATCCTGAAGGTTGGTAAAGAGGAATAATATATAAATAAAAGAGGGGAAAAGTGTATGAGGTCTCACTTTCTAGAATTGCTAAAAAAATAGTTCAGTACAGGTTTGACTAAAAAGATAAGGTTTTATGGTTACAATGATTCAAATAATACATGATACCAATGGTGTGGTAGCTAGAGAAATTGACATGAGAATACAAAAAGCAAATGCTGTCACATACCAGCTTTCACCATTTTTAAGACATCAAACATTTCTATGGCAGCAAAACAACAAATGATAAATAGCATTTTCATACCAACTTTGTGCTATGAAAGTCAAACATGGACCCTTTCTAAATCACATTTAAGAAAGATGAGACATGTGAGACACGATGCTTGAGAAAAGTAATAAACGACACAAGAAGAGATAGAATACCAAATGAAAGCATAAGAAAAATAGTAGGAACAAAACCCTGCCAAGAATATATAGAACAACAACAACTTAAATGGTTTGGCCACCTGGTCAGAATGAATCCTTATCAATCACCATCAAGGGCATTCTCGAGAATATATGGAAAAAGACCAAGAGGAAGACCCAGAAGAAGATGGATAGATGCAGTGACAGAGACATGTAACAATAAAGGAAAGTCACTAATTCAGACAGTTCGAGCAGCTCAAGAACGACAAATGATATAAACCACGACACTTTTTAGGCATCAGTGAGAAAGAGAAAGAAGAAGATCTCTATTTACTCTGTCAAATGCTTTTTCCTGGTCCATGAAAGCTATGTACACATTTTGATTGTGTTCTATCATTTTTTCTGCAAGCTGTTTTAAGGAGAATAGAGCGTCAGTACATCCTCTGTTTTTTTTCGGAACCCCATTTGAGAATCGCTTAACTGTAGTTCTATTATTGGTCTCAGCCTTTTTTCCATGATTTTGGCGTATAGCTTTCCTATATATTGATTGCAGTCTCTTTTGTTACCTTTCTTTTTCCATATTGGTACGATGATCGCCTGTTGCCAGTCTTCTGGGACTTTTTGTTGATGCCATGCTGCATAGGATATTCTGTGCAGCCATGTCACTCCTGTTTCTCCTGTTGCTGCTATTATTTCTATTGGAATGTTATCTATTCTCTGTGCTTTATTTCTTGGTGCATATTTGATTACTTCTTTGTTTCCTCTTTAATGATGTTGGGTTAAGTATTTGTGCTAATTGCGTGGTTTTTGTTGTCTTATTGGTGGTAGTTGTCATGTTTAATAGAAAGAGTTGAGGAGAGAACACAAAATGTTGAAGACATGTTGAGAGTGCTGGTCAGGAGTTGAGGAGTGAATACAGAATATTGAATTGTTGATTGAATGAATAATGTAGATAAAGCAATTGATCTGACCACCTTCCAACCCACGTTTCCCCAGCAAGTAATGTATTGGCTTATTGTAAATATACTCTACCAACACAGCCTCACACTTATTATCCCGTCTTTAACACTTAATGCTGATGTAATCTCTGTCTCCCAACAGGATGTTAAGTTTCATGTCCAAGAGTTCTTGGGCTTCACCGACTCTGAGATCAAGCAACTTGTTCTTAAGGACCCCAAAATGTTTGTCTCAGGTCAGTTGCTGGATGAGCTAGTTTGTTGCCAACTTATTGATTAGACTGTGTTTGTTGCCAACTTGTTGATTAGTCTGTGTTTGTTGCCAACTTTTTCATTAGCCTGTGTTTGTTGCCAACTTATTGATTAGTCTGTGTTTGTTGCCAACTTTTTCATTAGACTGTTTGTTGCCACCTTATTGATTAGTCTGTTTTTGTTGCCGACTTATTCATTAGTCTGTGTTTGTTTTGTGAAATGTCTCTTCAACGATCAGGTTGCTTGTTTTATGATATTTGTGTTGAATCTTTAACTCTTTCCATACATTTTGCTGCTCTGTGTGCCGTGCCGAATTTAGCCGCGTACGTTTTGCTGCATAGTGCGCCACTCTCAGTTTGATTACTGTGAACCGTCATCAAACCATATTTTTTTACGTTTTGTATCATCTTAGTTTTGGTGAAATCTAATACCTTGTTTCATTATCTAAGAATTCATATAATATTTGTTATTTGTTAAATAAATATAAATATGTAGATCAATTCTTAAAACTATGAAAAACTTTGTCTCTGAAATCTCTTTCGTTACAATGATAAAATGCTTCCATACAGAAAGAGTTAAATTGTTTCATGTTGTGTGTATTGAACCTTCCAATTGTTATTTTTTGTGCTCTCAGCTGCTTGTTTCAATATTAAAGTGGCATAATCTTCATAACTTTTGGACTTCTGGTTGGTACGGCAGGCCAAGATGGCCATCTTGTCAAATCAGGTCCAGGACTAGGGACATTTTTGCTGCAGTGTATTTTGAAATGATTCTTTCTGGTCTGGATTTTTGTTTACGGAGACAGTGGTTGTCTGGTCATCTTCATGTGACCACAAAGTTGACATGGTTGTGGTGCTGGTACACAGAGATTTGTGCCGCAAGCACTGGACCTTTGATTGAAGTGGCCTCAACTTTGCCTAGGGACGGGATGTGTGAACTGTGTTCGACTTCAGGTTTATCACCAGCTGGACTACGGCCAGATCAAAGTATTTCACTGAAGTGGAGACCTGGCTTCATTTGTTGGGACAGCGATTTTTGGGTCATGCTCACTGGTCATCAAATCTACACAGATTTTGGCATGGACACATGGAGGTTCTTGCTGTCATGCGACAGCCATTACAGCACCCTGGTAGTATGTTTCATGAGTTGCAGGCCCATTTTTCAAAATGCAACATGTTCATGAATAGTAGCAAAAGGTAAAGTACGAGACTTGATACAGCATCTTGGTATGAGTGTTTTCACCAATACATGCTATGCCACCTATCCAGAAGTGTTCGGAGACTTTTGGATAGTGTCACTTCAAGCATCAAAAGTTACAATGCGAGGCAGCATTTCTCACCTTCCCAGAGTGTTACTCTGGTACCCATTTCTGCCAGTGGCTGGGTCGACCGTGGGGTAATTTTTTTTTCAACCACGAGTACCATAGAATACTACAAGAATAGTATGAATGATCAGGGGTGACCACTCTATTGGTTGTTGGGACAAGTGCTGAGCAGATATGGGAACACCCCACCTGCAGTGTTGCCTTTCAAGTCTAAAGTCAATAGTCTTCTAAATTGTGCTTTGTTTTGGGGTGTAGATGTCCAGAGACTGGTACATTCCACTCATTCTTAAAATGGATATTTATTGATGAACTTTTACATTTTTTAACACCAGACACACAGCAGTAAAATATTTTAGCTCTCTTCTTCTTCTTCTATCCTTCCTCTGCTGCTGTTGGCATCGAGGGGAGAAACAATCAGCGATTCTTTGCTCGTCTGTTGGCCTTTTTTGGTGTTATCCCTCCTAGTGACTCTAGTATTCCCTTTATCCATCTCTTTCTCAGTCTTCCTCTTAATCTGGCGTTTTCGTAGCGTTTATTTATGGCTCTTTGAGTCATTGTTAGTTCTTTTTGTCTTGTTATGTGGCCGAACCAATTTATCTGTTGTTTCTTTATGTATTAGATGGCTGGTTCAATTTCGAGTTTCTTCCTCAGGTCAGTGTTTCTTACTCTGTCCCTTAAGCTGTTTCCTGTCATTCTTCTGACACATTTCATTTCGGTGGTCGTTATCTTTCTTATTGTTCTAGAGTCCAGCATCCAATTCTGGCACTGATAGCTCAGAGTTGGTAGAAAAATTGATTTGTATATTGCCCTTTTTGTTTATAGGTTACAGTCTAGCTAAAGTCAGTATTTGTTTATAGGTTATAGTTTAGCTAAAGTCAGTATTTGTTTATAGGTTATAGTTTAGCTAAAGTCAGTATTTGTTTATAGGTTATAGTTTAGCTAGTCAGTATTTGTTTATAGGTTATAGTTTAGCTAAAGTCAGTATTTGTTTATAGGTTATAGTTTAGCTAAAGTCAGTATTTGTTTATAGGTTACAGTCTAGCTAAAGTCAGTATTTGTTTATAGGTTATAGTTTAGCTAAAGTCAGTATTTGTTTATAGGTTACAGTCTAGCTAAAGTCAGTATTTGTTTATAGGTTATAGTTTAGCTAAAGTCAGTATTTGTTTATGAATGATATTTTAGTAAAATAATGATAAGCATGACTAAAAGATCAAAGATTGGCAAACTTGAGAGTTTTGGGAGCTCCAATATTCATTTTTTAACCACAAGTTTTTCCATTTTAAGATATAGTCTCTTACAATCAGCTTGAATGTATGATAGAAGAAGCGTGTGCATTTTATATTTCTGGGGAGACACAAACAAATAAATCAACTGAAGTATCAGTGTCACATTTGATGTGTGTTGAACCTCAAGTTGTATGAATGTCTCTTTATTATTGTATTCAACATACAGGTTGTTTGTCTTGTGCTACATCTATTCAACCTAAGGCTGGTTTGATCTATTATTCTGTCAATCTGTTCTATTTTTTTACATCTTGTGCTGCTTCATTAAAGTTCCTGCTATTTTCCTTTATTCATGACCATTCTTCATTTCCACCACAATATTCTCAGTCTTTTATGTGTTATGGTGTAGGTTATAACAATTGAATTAACAATCCTACTATATAATCCTACTTGTTAATTAAACTGCCTATTCAAACTGTCCACAAGGTTGGGAAATCCTGTCATATTTTATATCTCAAATCTGGTGACGCTGATCAAACTTGGCGTCCATAAACCACTGTATAGATAATACCAAATCCTGGATATTTTAGTGCTAAACAGTAATGGATCCATGACATATGGACACAAAACCATCAAGCTCCATTTTATGCCTATTATCTCTGTGTGCCTTTCTTCTTTTTAGCATCTCTTTAGCAGTTCTTGGTTGTTTATTTAATTGGGCGCCAAAATCTGAGAATTCTCTTCATTTTCCTGATTACTACATGTTATTTCACACAAGTTGCTGCATCAGTCTCATATAAATGTCTTTTTTTTCACACAAATTGCTTGAACATTTTTTTTTTCATACAGAGCTTGTTTGAACATCTGTTTTTTTTTCACACAAGTTGCTTGAACATCTGTTTTTTTTTACACAATTTGTTTGAATATCTTCTTTTTTCCATACAGGTTGTTTGAACATCTGTTTTTTTTACACAATTTGTTTGAATATCTTCTTTTTTCCATACAGGTTGTTTGAACATCTGTTTTTTTTTACACAATTTGTTTGAATATCTTCTTTTTTCCATACAGGTTGTTTGAACATCGGTTTTTTTTTTTCACACAAGTTGCTTGAACATCTGTTTTTTTTACACAATTTGTTTGAATATCTTCTTTTTTCCATACAGGTTGTTTGAACATCTGTTTTTTTCCATACAGGTTGTTTGAAAATCTTTTTTTTTTCCACACAAGTTGTTTGAAGATCTGTTTTTTTCACAAAATTTGCTCCATCAATCATTATCTATGGACAACGGATGTTTAAGTAGTCAAAACCATCTGTTTTTATTCATACCATTTGTCCCATTGATGTATTTTATTTCACACATGTTGTTTCATTGCCTTGATTGAAACGTATGTTTTTTTGCTCAAGTTGTACCACTAATGTGATTGATACATCTGTTTTTCATTTTTTTAAAAATTTATTTAACTCTTTCCGTACGATCCGCCACATGGTGCGCCATTTCCGTTTTGGTTGCGTACGTTCCGCTGCATGGTGCGCCATGCTAAATTTTATTAGTGTGAACGCCATCAAACCATATTCGTTTTACATGTCTTGTATCATCTGGATATTGGTGAAATCTAATACCTTGTTCAATTATCTAAACATTCATTTATAATATGTTATATGTTAGATAAATATAAATACAGTAAAGTCTCGATTATGCGGTACTCAATAATCCGGAATTCTCAATTTAACGGACTTTTTTTTTTTTAAAATTATTATAGGGAGAAAGCTTGAATCATGTTTTGTTCAGTTAAATTAAATGCCTTTATCCGGAAATCGAAAACGCTACAACACGGTTTGTGCGCTGCGCTTACTTCTACAGGCTCTATCATTACACAATATTGCGTTTACAATAGTGTATTTACAGTAATATACTTCAAATAGGAGCGAACATATTTTATTCAATCCAGACATTGTGTCTCCAAATATTCCAAGTAAAAGCGACAGACAGTCTATATCTTCACTTTTTCCCCCGACTAAATGTTTTTGTCAGGAAATCTTAGTCGTGCCAAAAACACTTATCTACATGATTTTACAAATTTGCTTAATTTTCTCATAGCCTGCTTTAGATCTAAAGTTGGTCATGAATTTGTCAAAAATATGGCGTTTGACAGTCTGACCGAACATTAGAAGCAGACGTATTGTTTGTGAAAATTGAAGAGCCCATAACTTTGATGATTATAAATCAAAGGTTGAGCAGCCGGCGTGCAGTGACATAGAGATGGTGAGAAGAAAGGGGGAGGGGTTCAAAAATTACCGACTGGAAATTCAAAAAGAGTAAGATACAGAGTTTGACGTTAGTTTGTCTCAGACATTTGTGCAAGCTGAAATTCGTTCCATCAGTATAAATTATACATGATATGCTATAAACGCATGTGTGCATACTTTTTAACGGAATACATTTTTGTGTTAAATAATGGCCTCTGCGAGTGCAAACCACACCTCAATTTCCCGCAAAGGTAAACGCAAGCGAACTGTATTGACACTGAACCAGAAGATTGAAATCGCTAGTAGACTTGAAAAAGGCGTTAATCGCAACGTTTTGATGACTGAATTTGGCATAGCCTCTTCAACATTATATGACATACGAAATCAAAAAGATGAGTTGTTTAAGTTTGCGTCGGAGTCTGAGAGCAGCAACAATATACACCAGAGACGAAGTATGAAACGGCCAAAATTTGAAAAACTCGACGACGTCCTTTATGTGTGGTTTTTAGAAAGAAGAAGAAAAGGAATGCCAATATCAGGACCCATGTTGATAGAGAAAGCTAGTGAATGTCACACGAATTTAAATATTTCTGAGCATTGCAATTTTTCAATCATGTTTTTTCATAAATTTTGAGTTTGGTTTTCTTACTCTCGATTATCCAGAAAAATTAAATTATCCAGAATGGGTTCTTCCCCGAGCATTCCGGATAATCGAGACTTTACTGTATGTAGATTGATTCTTAAAACCATGAACAATTTTGTCTCTAAAATCTCTTCCGTTGCGTCGATAAAAAGCTTCCGTATGGAAAGAGTTAAGTTGTCCCTTTAATCTCATTCAAATATCTGTTTTCTTTACACAAGTTGCCACATTAACCCGAGATAACGATACCTATATGTGACTGACGTATTTATGATACCATAGTAAAAATTATTACCACTTAAATGTAACATTAGGAGCTCTAAAAATAGTATTTTCTTTGAACTTTTGACACACAGCTGTGTGTTTACACTAGACTTTGATTTCCTGCTCAGGTTGAGTTATGACTTTAATTTGACCACATGGACCAGATGTGTTACAATCTCTATCGGTATGGTCGCCCCAAGTCCGTCAGTATATTTAGCTACCTCATGTTGTTGTTCGCTGTGTTTCCCGAGACATAAAGAGTTGCTTGATGTCAGCTGATGCCTGGGGGAATTTCCCTGGTCACAGCAAAAGAAAAAGAAAAAACAACCAATTTCTTGAAAGTTGGCGATATATTTCGCATTATAAGATCGTATCTCGCGAAATGAAAAAGATAATAATAATCCTACATCAGTAGAAACAAATCCAACACTCAAGGGCCACCATAACTAGTAATTAGGAAGGTTCACAGAAGGGAGGAATGTTTGGCCATGGCAAATTGTCAAATTTTGAAGAATTTGTATTTTAATGCAGTGATTTTTACAACAGTAAATAATCTAACATTCTGATAGAGGGCAAAAAGAGAGCTAATATCCAATATTAGGAAAAAACAATCTTCATTTTTTGGCCATGTAATGAGAAAGGACATGTTGACATGTAACAACAAAGGAAAGTCACTAATTCAGACAGTTCGAGCAGCTCAAGAACGACAAGTGGTATAAACCACGACACCTTTTAGGTATCAGTGAAAAGAGAAAAGAAGAAGAATGAGAAAGGAGCAGCTGGAATATATTGTGACAACTGGGAAAGTTGAGGGATGAAGAGATAGAGGGAATCAAAGAGAAAAAATAACAGACAGCTGAAGAGAATGGCTTGGCAGAAGGTCAACAACAGAAATCATAAATAACTGTCGAGATTGAAAGTTGTGGAGAGACATGATCACATATGCTAGCAGGCTCTTTACTTAATAATGGTCAAAGTCTAGGGTTAATCTGATTTTTATTTACCAGCTTTTACTTCTGATGAAGTCCCTAGAGACTAGGAACTCAATTTTGCGTGTTAATCCATTTTTCCTTGGCAGCAGCGCACACAAGGGTCTCTCGCCATACAGGCAGATAACTCCATGTTCAGAGGTACTCATATTTTTTTCCGTTGATGAATAATTGACTTTTCAAACCGGGCCTCACGGCTGAGACCAGGGGTGGTTGCCTCGAGACCACCCAGTCCCCGTAATCTGATAAAAACATCTGTTTTCCACTCAGGTTGATTTGCTCTTACATTTGACACCTGTTTTATGTTCCCAGGTAAAAGAACCTTAATCAGCAGGTTTGACTACCTACATAACCACATGCAGATATCACACCAACAGATCCTCATCTTTCCCAAGATCCTACGCATGAGGCAGTACATTGTTAAGAATCGACACCTCTTTCTGGTGTCCCGTGATCGGGCCCAGTATGATCCATGCAAGGAAAACTTTGTGTCCCTGCAGGCTCTAGGATATGGTACTGATGAAGAATTCTGCCAGAATGTGGCCAAGTCCACTGTTCAGGAGTTCTATAATTTCTGTAAAACTTTATAAATTTTGACTACCAGGCTTTGGAGATCACAACCACAGACACCAGATGATATAACTGTATGGACAACGGTTAACTATTGTTAACTAATTATATTTACGAGCGTAGTTTTTGTGCAAATGTTGTAGGGAGAGACTAGACTAAGTTGTTAGTGGGAGAGTTTCTACAACATTGTTAGTGGGAGGGTTTAGGTTAAGCTGTTAGTGGGAGGATATAGGCTAAGCTGTTACTGGGAGGGATTAGGCTAAGTTTTAATTTGGAGACCAGATTATTAGTGAAAGAGTTTCAACCAAGTTGATCTGTCTTGGCTGTGATGAAATTATTATTTTTTCTACTCATCAAACATAACTTATGCGTTTGCACAATCTGAAAATGTGTACCGGAAATATTCATTCGAGTTGATAAGTAGACTGGTCTGCCATGTTTCTGACCACATCTTACATCAGTGGCTTACGATAATAAAAACATATGTACAGCTTGTGTTTGTGACTGATATTTTATTTTCCTTATTTTAGGTCCCTCATTTTTAGAATTACAATCTGAATGTGATAGGTTTGTGATTTATGAAGTAGCTGTCTGTAGAAATTGATAGCTGAAAGTGTAAGAATATTTGTGGGTTCACACATGGTTGTGTCACATTTGTGGGTTCACTCATGGCTGTGTCACATTTGTGGGTTCACTCATGGTTGTGTCACATTTGACGGTTCCATGACAAGATGTTTTTTAAAGCACATAATTCTACTAAAAAAAAAAAACTATCTTTACGACACATAGTACCATTGCTGGTGTATGTCGGGGGGCTACGATAGAACCAGAGGGATAAAGGACGCTTGGTCAAGCAGTCGCCACGGCGTGTGCGACTCAGGATTTTTATTTCACCCCCAATAGAAAAAATCCTTTCTGTCTACTAAAAAGAGAATCACTAAAATCAAAATGGATGAGACCGCTGGCATCCACCCTGCGAGAAGAAATACTCTCCATCAAACCAAGATCCAGCCTACCGAAACTGGATAATGTCAGCCATGTCACAGGTTTAAGGAACAAATCAAGTCACACACACACACAAGTACTGACCATGTGATCGGCTCATTCTATTTCATGATGTTGTTTCTACTCCTCCATCATGAAACAGAGCAAAGAAAGTCAGCATGATCAAAAGACTTGAGTGCTAAAACAGAATGAGCTACACAATTGCTTTTTTTTTTTAAAATGAAAGTCACAAGTTGGGACTACTAGCATCAAATATCAGTTTTGAGAATGAGGCTGCTTGTAGTTAGCTCAGAACTTCATCGTCCATAAATGCTAAAAAATTGTATTGTCTAGAACTAAAATTCCACTTTTGGATTTAAACTAACAACTGTGTATGGCAATAAATCATATTCCCCTGAACTCCAGTGACAAAGCTGGTGGGTGACCTTTACATTCCTGATTTGGCAAAGTCCTAGTTTAGGGACATAAAGTATTTCAGCATGGAAGAGTCAAGTCCCCTTGAGTGACATTGCACTTTATTTAGTGGTTCACTAATCTGTCATTAAAAGAAACCTTATTGTAGAGAAAAGAGAAACAAACCTACCTGTGACAGGTAGCTAAAATATGATAGGTTTAGTGCAAGAAGTATTTTTCTGCAAAAAAAAAAAAAAGTTCAGACAAAATCAACAAAAATAGCGACCAACAAGATTTTAAACTCTCAGTACCTGAGGTTTTTATCAATGCAATGGAAGAGATTTCAGAGACTTTTTTCATGGTCCTTATGGTTTTAAAACAAACAATGAAGTTTTAAAACAACTGAAAATAAAAAGAGAACTACTAAATACAATTAAAAGAAGACAAATGAAATTTTTGGGGCATGTTAAAAGACATAACAGCCTGCTAAAAGTAATATTGGAAGGAAAAATACAAGGTTAAAGAGGCAGACCAAGACTAACATGGACGAGTAACATCAAAAGATGGACAAGTTATTCTATGACAGCCTGCACCATCAAAGCAAGAAACAGAGTAGAATGGCGATCCATGGTAGCCAACCTTCGTTGCGGAGAAGGCACTCAATGATGATGATGATGGTTTTAAACACCAATCTACATATTTTCTCTTTATCTAACACATAACATATTTATGAATTTTTAGATAATTGAACAAGGAATTAGATTTCATCAATAAAAAAAAATGCTGCAAGACTTGTAAACAGAAAAATTTGAGATAAATGACCAAAATAAAAAATGGAATCTTAAAATTGAGATCATAAATGCCAACTTACCATCTTAAATAGCAGGTCAAATCATCCAAAGTGATTCATTTTGTGAAAAAAAAAAAACAGTGAGCAATAAGTCTTCATGTATCATTGAAAGTTTGGTTGATGTAGCACAAAAATAACTGATCTTTTGTCATCAACAATCACGATCTATTGATTTCCTCTTCACTCTAATCTTATTGATTACAAATATCCAACCTGAGACTTTTTGTTTTCTAAATTAATCAAATAACTGCTCCTGTTGTTGGTATAGACGCTTAGATATTACCGTTATTTAAAACATTTGAAAACATTTCATGTTTATTTCTTATGAATTAAAATGGAGTTATTATCTATAGAGGAGCTACACCTCTGGTTTGTTAAATAGAAAAACTAATTCCAATACTGTAAAATACAATTGTTGATTCACCAATAATTAAGAACATTTTTGCTAATTCTTAGCCGTCTACATAACATTTCTGATTAAAATGTTTGCGTTGGGCCAACAGTAGGACCTATACAAAAAAAAATAGTAAAAGTTTCTTTAAGTAATTTCTGAGAAATTAAATTACAATGGCAAACAGATATGAACATGCTAAATTTTATTGTAATGGATGGAGGCAAATAATAATAAATGAATATTATTATGAATGAAGATATATATGCGACCTTACTTGGTTACAGTGACATATTACTAACATTTAGACTAAGAAGGAAAAAGCTAAACAGTCTGACAAGTGTATGCATCCATAAAAGCAGCAAATAATGAAGAGATTGATGAATTTTACAAATCAGTGGAGGATAGGACTCTCAGTGCGTGACTGTGCTGGCAACACAATGCATTTTTTTGTTTTCTACAACTTAAATGGTTTGGCCACCTGGTCAGAATGAATCTTCACCAATCACCATCAAGGGTGTTCTTCTCGAGAATGCATGGAGGAGGACCTAGAAGAAGATGGATAGATGCAGTGACAGAGACATGTAACAACAAAGGAAAATCACTAATTCAGACAGTTCGAGCAGCTCAAGAACGACAAATGATATAACCACGACACCTTTTCGGTATTAGTGAAAGAGAAAAGAAGAAGATGGATAGATGCAGTGATAGAGACCTGTAACAACAAAGGAAAATCACTAATTCAGACAGTTCGAGCAGCTCAAGAATGACAAATGATATAACCACGACACCTTTTCGGTATCAGTGAGAAAGAGAAAAGAAAGAAGTGGAGGTTACCATAGAAAAAAGTAGATAAGAGATATTTTAATCACAGTAGACTTCAAAGCAAAAGTTGGTGTTGAAGGAACAGAAGAAAACAAACAACTTTGGGATCATTTAGCATAGGACAATAAAAACGACAGAGGGGAAAAGCTGATAGATTTTGACATGAGGATAACCTTGCTTTTGCCAACACTTTAAGCAATATCCAAGAAGTTTGTACACTTGGACCTCTCCATGTACCAGCGAAATAGCCCTTCTGGCTATTTCCTTCCTTGACTCCTGTTCGGTACACTCAGGTTCAAGCTTCACGCCTTCTCGTGGACTCAAGATCTGCCGCTGCTGGTACTTTCAAGGTTCAGGTTTGCCCGTTGATCGACTTCGCGTTGTACCCCCTTGCCGACACCTCCCGGCTCGTTCTTCATAGGACACACCACCCCTTCGACAACAGTAAGGAACAACACCAGGGCTAGTTATAGCAGTTTAATAGATAAAACAATTAGTCCATATTACCATGGCACACCGCCAATACTCATATTTCATACTTAGCAGGTTAACACTGATGAAGGTTTCTCTTATGGTAACAATGGTGCACAGCCAACAATTCACACCGACATCTTGATACTGATGAAGGTCTCTTTTGACATGAATAAATGCTCATGGAAAGTCTCTCTAAATAATGGCTCACAGCCAACATTTCATACCTAACATCCTGATGCTGATGAAGGCTTATATATAGTAATAGTGGCACACAGCCTACAGTTCATACCTAACATCCTGATGCTGATGAAGGTTTATTTATAGTAATAGTGGCACACAGCCTACATTTCATACCTAACATCCTGATGCTGATGAAGGTTTCTATGAAGTCACAATGGCTCAGACCCAATAATCATACCTGCATCTTGATACTGATGAAGGTTCTCTTGACATGAATAATTGTTCATGGAAAGTCTCTCTGAAGAAGAGCTCATAGCTAACAGCTGATACCTAACATCTTAATGCTGATGAAGGTCTCGATTTAGTAATAATGGCACACAGCCTACACTTCATTCTTAACAATGGGATGCCTGTAAAGGTCTACATTAGACCTGGCTTTCACTAAGCTCATCTCTCTAAATGTATCACATTGATCACTGTCTCTTCAACATAGCCATCCTATCCCTATCTAGTTCATTCTTATAGCCTTAGCTATCACTCAGCTACTCGACTGCCTAGGTCTAGAGCTATTCACACACTAACCTGACAATTGTGAAACTTGTCCATCCTTCCCTCGCCCACAGTCTCGTTTGTCTTGTGGACACAACGTCTGCATTGGGCCCCGACTTAAGCTCGACTAAACTATCTTTTCCCTTGTTCTTTCTCTTCAATTTCATTCACTCATGTCCCTCGCCTCGCACGCTTTCACCTTTCTACTTTCTCCCTAACCTCTCTTGTTTTTTTTTCTCGTGGCCTGTCGCTTTTAATCACATCTAATATTACAATTATCTCCCCTCTCAACATCTCCTTAATTTTCATCATTACTTCCCTTGTCCTATCTTTTATTTATCTCTCTATTTCATCCAGTATTAAACTACGATATAGAGATATCTGCAAATCATCTCTGAAAGACTTCTCCATCTGTGAAAACGACTGGCAACATCTGGCAAGTGATCGCACATCATGGAGAGCATGTATAAGGAACGGTATAACAACATTTGAGACTGTGCTAAGACAGGACTTAGAAGAGAAGAGACTCATGAAAAAGGATGGTAAACCCTGTGGACCAGCGAGCCTGACTTGTTCATTATGTGACCGCGTGTGTTTGTCAAACATTTGTAGAATTAGCCACGAGAGAAGCTGTTCGGCAAAAACAATACCTCAAAAAAAAAAATACGCAATAGCCTCCACTAGACCGTCTGACAAGACGAAAAGGGCCATATATATTTCATCCAGATGTCAACACAAGGAACCAAATAGACTTGGACCTCTCCAGATGGCAACACAAAAAACCAAATAGACTTCATCCTG
Source organism: Megaustenia siamemsis (assembly GCA_032433765.1). Lineage (NCBI taxonomy): Eukaryota > Metazoa > Mollusca > Gastropoda > Stylommatophora > Ariophantidae > Megaustenia > Megaustenia siamemsis. Next base: position 56,400,896 of record JAVIAB010000101.1, on the reverse strand, counting down.
GTCCAGCAAAGATGGAGACTGGTGTGACTTCATCCAAAACACTACCTGGTGCAGACTGTGACTCAGGTCATGGAAGACTAATAGCAGAGTTTCACTCTCACCACAAGGCTGGTAAGATGGGCATAACAAATATGTTTTAATACAAATGATATGCCATCATAATACAACATAGAAGTTAAAACAATTTCATTTATTGGTGACAGTAGAAGAAGACATGTCACCAGACCAGCTAGCCACACAAGAGATGTTCTCATCTTGTCAGTACAAAACATCATCCCTAGATCAACTAGCCACACAAGAGATGTTCTCATCTTGTCAGTACAAAACATCATCCCTAGATCAACTAGCCACACAAGAGATGTTTTCATCTTGTCAGTACAAAACATCTTCCCTAGATCAACTAGCCACACAAGAGATGTTTTCATCTTGTCAGTACAAAACATCTTCCCTAGATCAACTAGCCACACAAGAGATGTTCTCATCTTGTCAGTACAAAACATCATCCCTAGATCAACTAGCCACGCAAGAGATGTTCTCATCTTGTCAGTACAAAACATCATCCCTAGATCAACTAGCCACACAAGAGATATTCTCATCTTATCAGTACAAAACATCATTCCTAGACCAGCTAGCCACATTCTCATCTTGTCAGTACAAAACATCATCCCTAGACCAGCTTGCCACACAAGAAATATTCTCATCTTGTCAGAACAAAACATCATAACTAGATCAACTAGCCACACAAGAGATATTCTCATCTTGTCAGTAAAAAAACATCATCCCTTGACCAACTAGCCACACAAGAGATATTCTCACCTTGTCAGTACAAAACATCATCCCTAGATCAACTAGCCACACAAGAGATATATTCATATATATTATATTTATTCATTCATTGGGTGCTGTTTCCACATCGAAGGGTGGCTACCGTGGAACAACATTCATTCATTGGGTGCCATCTCGGAATCGAGGGTCGGCTACCGTGGAGCACCATTCATTCATTGGGTGCTGTCTCCACATCGAAGGGTGGCTACCGTGGAACACCATTCATTCATTGGGTGCCATCTCGGAATCAAGGGTTGGCTCCCGTGGAGCACCATTCTTTCATTGGGTGCCATCTCGGAATCGAGGTTTGACTACCGTGGAGCACCATTCATTCATTGGGCGACGTCTCCACATCGAAGGGTGGCTACCGTGGAGCACCATTCATTCATTCGGTGCCGTCTCCACATCGAAGGTTGGCTACTATTGAGCGATGTTTTACTCTGTCTCTTGCCTTGATGGTGCACATAGTCCTAGGTACACTTAGTTACCTTTTGATGTTATCAGTTCACTCTAGTCTTGACCTGCCTCGTACCTTCCCTTACCAAGATAACTGTTAGAATGGTATTCATTGGTCTCTTTACATGTCCAAAACAATTCAGTTGTCGTTTTCGAATTGTTTTAAGGAAAAGAAGGAAGATCAAGGAAAAGATAGATAGGTGGAATAAAAGACATATGCAAAGACTAAAACATTATTTTTTAAAAGAAGAAACCAGATAGCGTCAAAGAAAGACGTTCCATTTATGAAATGAGAGAACCAAACAACAAGCAACTAAATATCTAGAGACACTATAATAGTATACTCATATACTGACAAAAACCTCCTTTCTCTGAGTCGCTTAAAAGCATCGTACCAGCAGCTAGATGAAAGAAGTTGACGGAACTATACCCTATAACTCATCACCACCATCATCAAGTACCATGCCTGCTGACGTAGGTGGATATATTTATCCACAACTTTCGATCTCGACAGTTATCATTTCTGTTGTTCACCTTCAGCCAATGCCTTTCTCTTAAACTTAAGACTTAAGCTGTCTGTCTACTGTCTGGTATCTTTTCTATTTGTTTCCCTCTATCTCTTCGTCAATTTTCCCAGTTGATACAATGATTATTTCTTTATAATATTGAAACGTAACTCTCTCTTTGTTTTGACCTTTTTCATAACATTTTCATCACTCTTCTTAGCTGTCCATGATATTCTCAACATTCTACCGTAAAACCACATTTCTGCAGCCTCCAGCGATTTTATTGTCCCCGTAACTAAGCGGAAGTAAGCTGAACGTAACTAAGCGGAAGTAAACTCTGATTGGTCAGTTGAACGCGCCCAAGAAAAATTAAAACTCGGTCCTGGGTTTTCTCACGGACCGGGGAAGATGGCTGCCAAGAGGTCTCTCTATCAGCCGGCCCCTTCTTCGGGTCTTACAGAAAAGGCCACCAGAAAACGGGGAACAGGAAAACGGTTGGCTATGGGCAGGCTTGTCACAGGATGTGATCTCCTGAGCTTTCACAATCAGAGTAAGTTTGTTTCCTGGAGAGAAGTAATTTGTGTCAACAACTCACAATAAACATTTCATTTTGATTGATGATTAATTTGATTTTTGAATCACAACAAACAAACAATTATTATGAATGAATGATCACCGGTCAGTTCCCCGACTCAACTCAACTGTTCAAACCGTTTTTTAACGAGAAGGGCGTGACTGGGCGAAACTAAACCACATACAATGTCAATGACGACATGATAAACATTGGGCAATTATGATATGATTGTCATCATTTATATATTATAAATTATATAGTCGTTATTTTAGTTAATGTTAAAGTTAAAGTTAGTAGGATAGGCATAGGGTAACGGGTAACCATTTTTTCCCCATTGTTTTCGGGGACATTTGTCATATTTTTTACATTTTAGAGGATCTTTTTGCTTATTTCTGAGGCTGTCCCACAAAATAGGGGACAAACGATACGATTTATATAATTTATTTATAATGTGTGTGGGTGGGTGTGTGCGCAAGAAATTTTGTAGATGCAAAAAAAAAAAAGATAACTTTAATTTCAGAATAAAATAACTGAATACTGAATAACTGTGTTTATTTGCTGTTTGATTTTATTTTGTTAATATTCACGGTACTTATGCGATACACGCACTTAATGAAATTACAATAGCTAGTTTTGTTTGTCAATAAAAAAAAAAAGTTTAAATAAAAAAAATTTAAACAACATATAGATATAAATTGCATTAATTGCAATATTAAACTTAAAGTAATGTTTAGAGTACCTTATTTCTAATGAAGAGGTTGTTGCCTCAGCGTGGTACTTGTTTATTGAGTGTATCTTTCTCAAGATCTCATGATTTGAAGCAAGTTTTTCACTGAAGCTTTCACACGATAAATTAATGTTAGTTTTTACTGTTAACATGTCTTGCACCGTGCTCACATTAATTAATCCGTGATTTCTCTTCGGACCAGACTTAGTTCATTTGAGAAAATAGTCTTTCTACAGATGCATTACTGTCAGGTAAGCACATAAAAAGTTCAAGAATTCTCTTCACGTTAGCATGTGGTACATTATTGTCTTTCAAGTACCTGAGTACTTCATTCCATTTTCTACATGGGGGGGGGGGGGGGGGGGGGGGGGCTTGTTACTGAACCACTCACATTCTTTTTGCAACAGATGGCAGATGGCCTCGCAAATAAGTAAATTCATCAAAGAGCTCATCAATATTGACGTTTACAACTTCATGACACTTTGAAGATATCTGTTCTACTGCATTATCAAAATGTTTCCTTTCAGGCACATTATCCAAGAGAAGGCAGCTCAGTTGTGACAAGTTCTCATTGTGCTTGTTCCAAGACTGCAAGTAATGTACAGCAGTATTATAGAATTCTTTACTTATTTGGAAATACCTTTCCATTGGATGTCACCACTTTCTACTAAATAAGTTAGCAAACTCTTTACCATGTGTGGGATGAAATTTTCATCTCGTTGAGTTTCTAATTTTATAATGAGATTGTTCACAGCTAGTGCTGATTCTGTTGCACTCTTGTCATCACCTTTAATCGCCTTAATTGTTTCATGGAAGAGTGATGCGTGAGAATGAGCAAAGCTGAGCCAAAGCTCTGAATCACTGTTTTCAAAAAATTGTTTCAATATTGTAGGACAGTGTGTTTCTGACAAGAAGAAAGATCTCAGTGATTGATACAGTTTCAATATTCTTTCCAAGGCTGGAAGTAATGACAACCACCTTATATTCGAATAACCTAATAATTGCTTAAACTCCTGTCCAGCAAATTCACAGAAGTCTTTTAGGCGTTCTACACGAACCGTGTAAATGTGAAAGTATCCAAATATTTTTGTTACAATCACTTCCATATCCATAGGCATTGAATCAAACGCGGTTTTTGCACAATTGTGAATTATGTGTGCGTTGCAACCAAGACCCATTATGTGTCTGTTTAACTTGGACTTTATTTTAGTTATGACATTATCTCTCCTTTTCCTCAACAAGCCTCCAAAGTTTGTATTTGTATTGTCTGCTGAGAGTCCAACAATCTTTTGGTTTAAGTCAAAATTATCAATTGCTTTCAACAATTGTTCAAATATTATGTCGGACGTTTCTCCTAGGATATCTATGAAAGCAATCAGTTTGGTCTTTACTGGAGTTTCCAGCTCATAAGCCTGAAAATAATGAACTAAAATAGGATGTAGCTTAACATGTTTATGATTAGATGTGTCACAAGACAATGTTACGAAGCTGACATATTTAAGGTCATTTTTTTAGTTCATCAATAGCCCAAGGAGCAAAAACATTGGTAATTATGGATTCACACTTTGTTCTTGCACAGGAAAATTGTTTCGTTGAAAATTTCTTTTGTAGAATTGTACAATCCATACTGTGGAAACTATGATTATGAAATACAGTATGATATGCTAAGGTTCCTTCATGAACAGCTATAGTGTATTCATCTTTTGAGGGTTCTGTTTTACAAAAATAATTTGTCATACACCCAGACTGAGACTTACAAAGCAGCGCATCCGTATGCTCTTTGCCTGTAGATGATCAGTTACTGATGTCCTTCCACCACTTGCTATAGAAAAATTTGAACTACATATATTACATTTCACTAGCGTTCCATTCTCTAATATTGCTTGTATAATAAATGGAAATTCAGCTTTCAGCGAATCACTAAAATGCTAGGCTTTTTTGAAAGCATTGTTTTTATGCAACAGATGTCCACTGATCACAAATAGAAAACACGGCTGCACTGTACTGTCATTACACTTGGACTGATTTGAAAATTGGCTGGGAAAGATACTTTGGCGGGAGATGTCCGGAAAGGCATGGGTGGGGTAGAGAGAGAGAGAGTGTCTGCCTTTTTTTAAAATTAAACCCATCCCAATAGAAGTCAGTGGCTGGAATAGAAGTGACGTTGCACCACGCTTCAAGAGTTCAAAGAGCTATCTCTGACACGTCCAAGTCTTCTCTTTTATCTTCATGCTAATGCCGCTCAGACTGGAATAAAGAAACACAAATCAGTAACGTCCAGTGTCCTAGTGGTTATTTTAAAAGAGGGCCAATTCTGTGTATGAACATTTATTTTTTCACTGAAATCGTGAAATTGGGGACAAATTTCTTTCAGGGACAACTTCTACACTTCGAGGACTGTCCCCGATAATTGGGGACGAATGGTCACCCTATAGTAGGAGTACAACAATACCTCATTTGACTTGACTGATTGACTGCCCTCATTTTGTGTCAGCTAAGTAGAAACTAGTACACCGTACATTTCTGTACTTATTCTTTTAGTAATTAATAAAATAATGTCACTTGTTAAAAATAAAAGTACTAACCTCAACAATAGACACATTTTATTCAGTTATATTATTATCATCATCAAGTACCGGGCCTGCTGGCGTAGGTGATCATGTCTCTCCACAACTTCCGATCTCGATTTATCATTTCTGTTGTTGACCTTCTCAGTCTTTGCTTCTCTCTATCTCTTCGTCCCTCAATTTATCCGGTTGTTACAATATATTCCAGTTCTCTTCTCATTAGGAGTATGAAGGCCCAAAAAATGATGATTGTTTCTTCCTAATATTGGATATTAGCTCTCCTTTTGCTTTGGCCTCTTTAGCCACCTTTTTGTGGGTGAGACTTTTTAGTCAAAGGCTAGCAGAGCCAACCGTAAACAAACCGATGGAAGGCAACAGAAAACCACCATCATAATTTCATTGTACAATCATGAATCGTCACAACAATATATTATATTATAATATAAATATGGTAGTTTCAATTGTAAAGTAAAAAGTAAATTTAAAAAGACAAAAATAAAGACACTAGACAAGATCATAAAAAGATAAAAGACTAGAAAAGATTAACAGCAATCTTATCTTTTCTATGGCCTGTTTCAAAACGTTTTCATGACTCTTATTATCTGTTTATAATATTCTCAACATTCTTCTGCAAAACCACATTTCTACAGCCTCTAGAGATTTTCTTGTCTGTTGTCCTATTGTCTATGATGCACATCCATATGTTAAGACTGGCTCTACATAACATTTAAGAACTCTTTTTCTTGTTTCTATTGTCAAAATTGGATTATGTCTCAAAAATGTTATACAAGAAGGAATGGATGGAAACAGAAAGAGAAGATATCAAGATGGTTTGGTAGGAAGGTCAGTGTCAGATTAACTTAACGGCCTAGATATTACATTTTGGCCATGCGGAAACAGTAGGTGTGGCACTTGATGATTTAGTTTTAACAGCATGATTACATCTTCCACAGAAGAGAGTTCTCATTTCAAAATATTTCCCCATTCAAAGTAGGATAATTTTAAAAAAAGTAGTTTTAACTACAATGATAATTACTAATATGTCTAAATAATAACTTAAAGTGCATAGTATGGGTGAACGAATTTGTTGAAAAATAAACCAAGACTAACAAACCAAATTATCTTTTCCTTAAAAAAGAAATTGCTCATGAAAATGTAGTTTTCTATTACAATTTTTGCTACAAGTTTTATGGACATTTTATAATATAATCAACAAAACATAGTTTGAGATTTCACTGGGCATGCCTGCTCTTGTCACAGGACAGCAGAACCAGTTTGTTTTATCAAAAGATACATGGGGGGAGGGGGGGCAACTAATCTATAAATAGCATTATCGATAGGGTGTGGGTATTTACCTTAACAATTTCAATCTTATTTCTATATCCTGCCAGTTAGAGTTGTCTGTATTATTCTAAAAGATTTTAGTTTAATTTAGTTAGTTTAGTTTCGTCAGTCATTCTTACTGCCAATTAGAGTTATCTGTATTATTTTAAAAGATTAAAATTTAATTTAGTTAGTGTTACCATCAATTAAAATTGTCTGTATTATTTTAAAAGATTTTAGTTTAATTTAGTTAGTCTTTCCATCAATTAAAATTGTCTGTATTATTTTAAAAGATTTTAGTTTAATTTAGTTAGTCTTTCCGTCAATTAAAATTGTCTGTATTATTTTAAAAGATTTTAGTTTAATTTAGTTAGTCTTTCCATCAATTAAAATTGTCTGTATTATTTTTAATGATTTTAGTTTAATTTAGTTAGTCTTACGATTGGTGTGGCGGGCCGCTTAGGCTGCAAACCAGGTTCTGGGCTGGTGGCATTTTTACTGCAATGTAGTTTCAAATGAATCTTTCTGGTCTGGGTTTAGTTTTCAGGGACAGATCACATCGATCTGACCTCAAAATCAACCAGGTTATGGCGAACGCATTCTGAGTTAGTGCTGCAAACGACTGGCTTTCGATTGAAGTGGAATGGTACCAGTCCTGGCTTTACCCTGGGACGGGATGTGTGATTTGTGTTTGACTGTATTTGCCACCAGTTGGACTGTGGCCAGATCAAGTGTTTCGCTGAAGTGGAGACTTAATTTCTTTTGTTTGAGGACAGTGATTCTTGGGGCACATTCACTGATCATGAAGTTTACGCGGATTTGTCACGAGGTGCATAGAGATAGTGCTTTATGCAATGACCTTTACAGTGACCCGAAAGTGTGCACCATAAGCTGTGCACCATTTTTTTCAGAACACAAAATACTCAATAGAACAGTATGAACGATCCAGGATAAACACTTTGTTGGTTGCTGGAACGGGGACTGAGCAGATATGAGAATTTGCTGCATGCAGTGATGTCATTCGTCCTAAAGCCTTCTATGGGAAACATCAGGATAGAGAGAAAGAGAAAGACCTAGAGAGACATCGGAAACACTTATAAGAGAAGCAAAGTTGGCAGGTATATACTCATTTGATAAGATCAAACATCTCGTCCAAAATATAGATGGATGGCAAAAAACATTACAAGCTGTGTGTGTGTGTCGCCCAGTGACACAGGAAGGATCAAGTGTGCATTGTTCGTAGCATTTTTCTTAACCCTTTCCCTCCCAGTGTTGAATATATTCATCAATAGAAAGATACCTTATGCAACAAATCTATGTCAATAGAAATTAGAAAGAATTCATCGATGCTATATAGAACCAATTCTGACCTATGGAAGCGAATCATGGACAATAGACAAACAAATGAAAAGACGATTAGAGGCCACAGAGATGGGATTTCTCAGAAGAATGTTGAAAGTTCCATGGACAGCTAAAAAGACCAGTGAGAAAGTTCTCAAAGAGGCCAACACAAAAAGGGAGCTCTTAAAAAACATCAGAAAGAGGCAATCAACATTTCTTCGGGCACATCATGAGAAGAGGAAAGTTGGAACACTTGGTTACAACTGGCAAAATAAAAGGAAAGAGATATCACGGACAACAAAGAGAACTGGATAGCTTGGTGTCATGGCATGGAAAGCAGTCAACAACAGAACTCATACGGTGCACTGTGGATAGAAGATTGTGGAAGGACGTGATTGCCAACACCAACCGGTACGGCACATGATGATGATGATAGATAAATAAAACTGTTTGAGACTAAAACATTTGTCATCACCTTACAACATAATCGCTCATTTATTAAGGGATGTAACCAATAATTATTACTATGACTTTTCTCAATTATTTCCCTTCTCTCAGTTTTATTTAAGTTTTTTCTGCTGTATTTGGGAAAATGTTAAATAGTGATATTTGACCTGCAATTTCTCAACAATGGCGTCAGGTGAAAAGTGAAACCCTGCTCAAACTGTGCCCCACAGAGGTGAACTACTCGGAATAAGAATGCAATAAATAAAACAGTAAACTGAGATAATAAAATTACTATATATGTTTAGACTTTGTTTTATTTTTTAAATTTCTGCGAACTGTTTTTTTTAGGCATAAGTAACATATAAAAGGACAAAAACATAACAGATTTTCAAATTTTTCTTATGAAAAAGAAAAAAAAAACATTTCTTTTCACTTACCTGTTTCATCACATACACATAATGTTTACATATTAAAATTCCTCAATCCATTTTGCTTCAGCAAACTTATATAAATTAAGAATGTAAGTGCAGTAGATCCAGAGATATGCCTCTTTAAAGAATACATGTTATTCAGCTCATATTTTTTTGTCCAATACCAGGTGGTCCTTTTTTTTTTTTTCCTTCTTTTTCCTAAGGGAGCTGCGATAGCTCAGTGGTTAGTGAACTGGACTACATAAGACAAGAGGTAGGGTTCGATCCCAACCGACGGCTTCCAGGTTCACCCAGCCTTTAATGGGTACCGGATTTATTTCTGGGAAAGTAAAGCGGCACGGGCGTAATACCGACCACATTACCCCAAAAATCATGTGCCGAGGGTCTGTAAAAGTCATGGTCACTAACACCATATTCTCTGTACGACACTTGGCGTGACGGGGGTACTTTACTTTTTACTTACATTTTTTTTCATAAAGTCTGGTAGTGAAGGGGTTAATTCTTCATTTCTAACCTTATTTCCCATGCTGCTTTTTAGTCCGACACATTTTATTTTGCTTGTAATTATTTTCCTGATTGTTCTTGAGTCTAGTGTCCAATCTATCACAATTCTTGAGTCTAGTGTCCAATCTATCACAATCTTGGGATGAAGATAATGTTGTAGATTGCTCATTTTATCTCTAGGGTTTTTTTCGTGTTGGACAATGGTGATGACACCTGTCCAGTAATTTGACAAAATTTGTTTTTTATTGAGTCTACTTCTACTGTTTATGTGTCGTCATATGTTATACTGTGGCTAGTGTGCTTGTCTACTGATTATGTGGTGTCATATATCAGTGTGGTTCCAACCCTTTGTTACCCAATGGTCAAGCAGGACCTACTGCAAGGGAACATAGGCCATTTCTTATATATATATATATATATATATATATATATATATATATATATATATATATATATATATATATATATATTACCTGTAGCACATGATGTCCTCTACTGAACGAGGGTTTTCCATTGGATCCCCCTTACTGTTGTCATGATTTCTATTATTCTGGCAATTCATGATTGTAGAAAGAAGTTATGATGGTGGTTTTCTGTTGCCCTTCGTCAGTTTGTTTACAGTTGGTTCCGCTAGCCTTTGACTAAAAAGTCTCACCCACAAGGCAGTGGGGTTGTTTTACTTCACGGTGTCCCTTCCTTAGCCTTTTATGCCAAGGACAATAGGACAACAAATGAGAAAAATCACTGGAGTCTGTAGAAATGTGTTTTTACAGAAGAATGTTGAGAATACCATGGACAGCTAAGAAGAGTAATGAAAACTTTCTGAAAGAGGCCAAAGCAAAAAGAGAGCTAATTTCCAATATTGGGAAGAAACAATCATAATTTTTTTGGCCATGTAATGAGAAGAGAACAACTGGAAGATACTGTAACAACTGGGAAAATTGAGGGACGAAGAGATGGAGGAAAGCCAAGAGAAAAAATACCAGACAGCTTAAGAGAATGGCTTGGCAGAAGGTCAATAACAGAAATGATAAATAACTGTCGAGATCGAAAATTGTGGAGAGACATGATCACCTACGCCAGCAGGCCCAGTACTTGATGATGATGATGATGATATATATATACCTATATATGTAGGCTGGTATATGGTAAAAACAAAAGTTTACCAGCAAAGTAATTTTTTCTCACAAAATAAGAACAACAAAGAATTTACCCACAGTGCTCCCATGTAATTTAACATTAAACACATTAACTCTAGTTTTGTGGTATTTATCATAGTGTGTTTTATGTAGAATAGTATAGTATCTTGTATGTGTGCTCGATACTCTAGTCAACTGGAGAGATTGCAAGGGTATTTTATCACCTAGGGCCAGTAATCCTGTACCAGCCGATGAAACCCAAATTCACACCCTCATGAGATGCGGGATCGGTGCTCCGGACACTGCAGTCCAGAGGGTTACCACATCTGCGTTGACTAAACTCTGCGGGCGCCACAGGGTTGCCCTGCGGTGGATCCCATCTCACTGTGGGGTGCCGGGAAGTGTGAGGGCAGATCAGTTGGCAGGGGATGGTTCAACAGGCGCACAGCTAGATACACCGGTTGCATACCATCAGACAGAAAAAACGGATGATCAAATCGGTTGGAGGACCGCAGGCCCCAAATCTGGATGCCTTTCGTGATGTGAATGGATGTGAGCGGGTTGTCATTGTGCGCCTCGGGGTGGGACACGATCAACTCCATGGTCACATGTGTACAGGGTTCAAGATCGGCGCATCAACTGCTTGTACTTGTGGACAGGCGCCCCGGACTGCTGAACACACGCTTCGGGACTGTGCTGGGTGTAGTGGACTGAGGATGGTCCGTTGGCCCATAGATACAACACTGCAAACAAGGCTGTATGGGCCACTGCAGGAGTTGCAGAGGACGGTGGAATTTGTACAGGAGGCAGCATTGCGGGTGTAGACAATGCTTCGGGCGAGCGAAAGAAAAATAGACACCCTCATGAGAATAATGTTTCTGGGCAATTCTATGGAAAAATCTTCCTTTGAGGTCTCCATAAAAGCCACTGGAATATCTATTCTATTCGAACGTATTATCATCTGTTACATTTCATGAAGTAGAGGCTACATTGTTAAGCACATACAGAGTACTTTGTACCATGGGAACTATAGAATTTGCTTACAAAAATGGACTTATTTATTTCTCCAAATCCCACAATTTTAAAATTAATGATGGTCTTGGTTTAAATTCCATTAAAGAAAACAGCTAAAGAGGTCTGTGGGCCACCAAAATGCATCTGTTGGGCCACACAGCAAATAGATTTTTCCTGTTCTTTTAAAATATGGAGAGATCTTCTATGGGTGTCTTGGGCCACACAGCAAATAGATTTTCCGTTCTTTTAAAATATGGAGAGATCTTCTATGGGTGTCTTGGGCCACACAGCAAATAGATTTTCCGTTCTTTTAAAATATGGAGAGATCTTCTATGGGTGTCTTGGGCCACGCAGCAAATAGATTTCCCATGAGTGTCTTGAATAAATAATTTCTTCAGGGAACTGGGTAGTCTAGGGCAGTGGTTCTCAACCGGTTATGGCCTTGTCGAAAAAAGGGGGGGGGGGTGCTACACATAAAAATGGCATCATTGTGGGGGAGTGGGCAAAGTGTGAGACTGGTGGGCCATGGCATGAGACACGAGGCTATGCTTACGGCTGTATATGTTTGTAGAATGTCATGCTCAAGTATCACTTATTCCCTCAGTGAATTGTTTCATTAGCAGTCGCCTATATAAGAAACCAAAAGAAATGCTATGCAGTACAATACATATTAGGGAAGGCTCACACATGGGATTAAGAAACAACCAAGACCTAGAAGAACTAACAGCAAAATGTCAACTGTGGAGAACTATGACTAACGAAGTTTGTGTCAAATTCAGCCAGAGAGGAAAATCAGTAGAGAAGTGCACATCAAAAGTGTTTGGTGGACTTAAAAAATGATCATCTTTGATGAACGGGATCATCTTTTATGTCTGCGGAAACATTATTTTCCTTTCCCTCTTCAAATGTTGATGCATAGAAAAGACTTACAAGTTTGCCAATCAGAGAATTAAAGAACGAAGCTTTTGTCAGTGTTTTTGAACTTTCTGTGTTTAATATCTTAACATCGTAAAAATCTATTGTGATCCCTTGATTTATGAGTGTATACAAAAGTATATGGTAATATGTTTTGCAAATAGAAAATGTATTGATAACATTATGATTATGTACTTACAGAGTGTATTTATAACTTTGTGCACTTTATATGCTTAGATACTGAGTATCATGGCTACCACGGCAACAAAGAAATATCAATAATGCTCAGTTGTGTATCTTGGCAACTGATTTATGCAGCCACACAAGACCAGACAAAACCCATGTGCTTGATTGGCAAATTACACTTTCCATTGAAAGCATGCGACCATGTAAGTGCGACCAGAAGCAGTTGGAAACAACTGATAAAGAAAAGAAATATGAACTACTGGAATATTTTATAGTTGTTGCAAAACAATTCTGAAGCTGGACAGACCTACGATGAGAAAATGTTTGTTCAGAATCTACAAATTTTAATGTCTAGGTTTAATTGTTACAAAATACTCAAATAGGCAAAGAAAGAAAACCACACACAATAAGGGAATTCTTGATTTTAGCAGCTGAGTTTTTTTAATTATAACTATCATATTTTAGCATACATTTCTATGTAACTATATTGTTTATGTTACCTCTGTGCATATATATAAAAATAGTGACACTGTGACCTTCCAGGCAGGCATGTCGTAAGAGGCGACTAAGGAGGTTGATTGATGGCTTGACAAGCTGGCATTGTAAAAAGTATTGTTATGGAAACAGCGCCATTTATTTTAGAGCGGTGATCTCTGCAATATGTGCCACTTTGACATGCAAGGTTTCTGTTTTTGAGATTGTGGTTCTGCCCTATGTGCCGTCTTAGGCTCGAAAGGACAATAGAATACAATGTATATAAAGAAAACGTGATCTGTTTGCAAAGCAGCGTTTATATAGATATCTTTTTTACAAAGGGGGGTGGGGGGTGCATGGGAAGAAAACAAGTCGAAGGAGGCCATGATAGAAGAAAGTTGAGAAATACTGGTTTAGAGGTAAGACGTTGACTCCTAGACAGGTAGGTCTAGTGTTTCAGTCTCTCCGCAAATGGTGGAATTTTTGTTTACCTCAAATTTGTGATTTACTCATGGCTTTATCCTTCCCTGGTCTCTAGGTAGTGAGATCTGATGAGATCTCTCAGATAATGGTGAAAAACAGGAGGTCCTATGTGCACTTACATATGTTCAAAACAGGAGGCCCTATGTGCACTTACATATGTTCAAAACAGGAGGTCCTATGTGCACTTGCATATGTTCAAAACAGGAGGTCCTATGTGCACTTACATATGTTCAAAACAGGAGGTCCTATGTGCACTTACATATGTTCAAAACAGGAGGTCCTATGTGCACTTACATATGTTCAATACAGGAGGTCCTATGTGCACTTGCATATGTTAATACAGGAGGTCCTATGTGCACTTACATATGTTCAATACAGGAGGTCCTATGTGCACTTGCATATGTTCAAAACAGGAGGTCCTATGTGCACTTGTATATGTTCAAAAACCCGTGGCAGTTAAAAGTCTGAAAGAATGAGCCAATAAAATTACTTCTGCCAGATTATTCAGCAAATCTACCCATGCTGAAGATGAATGTGTCAAGCATAAAGGCACAGACATTGTGGCTTTGCAGTAAACTAGCAACACAATGCTGGGTTCTTCATGAGCAGCTCAGGTGGAATGTGCTCAGCTGATATTGTTGATGGGGAAATGTTATTTTTGCATATGTAGTTCTCTACAAGCATTGTTTTTTGCAAGCAATCTAGAAGAATTGTTATTTATTTGTTGCTTCATCCGTACACTTTTTTTTCTTGTTAGATGAACCTCCAGAGGACCCAACCATCTTACCAGTAAACTCCTTGCCAGTGCTGACGGAAGGTACAACTCCACGACCTGAACCACTTCAGTGCCTGGACCTCTCTGATAGTGACACAGATGTCAATCATTTCCTTCAATCATTTGGTTCTAACAGACCTAAGCCTGTCCTGGTATTTGATGCTTCTCATCAGAAAGACTTGTCTCATGGGGCAGAGCTGGAAGTTGTGGTTGGGTATGAGGAATCACCAGCGAGGGTTGTGTGCCATACACCAGGGAAACTGGAACAGACACTCCTTGAGGAAAGAACGAGACAGAATTTGGCTTATTCTGGAGGTGATGGTCCTGCTTGGGCAGTAAAAGTTGGCAAAGTTCGAGAACTTGGTGACTTTGAGCAGATGACTGATAAACCAAGTCAACTAGGTGATGGAAGTGGTGCTAAAAGGATCAAGGATGTAGGCAACAAGCGACTAGACATTTCTGATAATGATATCCAACAGAGTAAAGGCATTATTAAGGAAATTCTTGCTCAGGAACTGGGCAACAGCAACCTGGAGGCCATTTCTCTTCAGAGTGACTCTATAGAACTGTCCCCTCAGCTTGATTCAAACACTCTCCATGATTCTGGAAAACCTCAACATTCTTCAAATAGCAACAGAAATGAAGGACTTCCATCTTTGTTATCTCAGCGGGACAATCCAGGGAGTCCTGTCTTATCTGGGTTTTCGCAAACCAAGCAAAAGATAAGGACTTCGTTCCCCCAGCCAAAGTTTGACGATGACTCTGACACCTGTTCTGACTATGTCCCAGTCAAAGAAACTGCTTCAAATGCACAAGCACGGGAGGGCAATGATTTTTCTGGATCTGAGGCATGTTCATTATATGAATATGTCCCATCACATAAGCCCCTAGAGAAGCAGGCTGATCACAACAGGGTGGTAGTTTGCCCAAAAAATGTAAAAGATAGAGACAAGATAGAAGAGCCTCATTCAGCAAAAAAGAAGGTAAAGAGAGGAAGAAAAGTAGCATCACGTTACATGCAGTCAGCTGTTAGCAGAGCATCTCTCATGCCATCTAATAATCCAAACACAGACCCATCCCAGTCCCGACCTGACATAAGGACCCAGCCATCAGTGCAAGCTTCCAGCAAAAATTCAAAGGCGAAACAGGTAACAACAAATTCTGCCTTAATATCCAAGAAGGCTGCTCTTGGGAAACCCTCAAGAAATTTGAATGTTCCACCCATGAAAACTTCAAATTCCCAAACACAGCCGCCAGTCATTGCCTCAACTCAGCCAAGTTCTGTCAGAAGTGACAACCAACATGATGATTCAAAGCCCTTGGAATCTTCCAGTAAAGATCAGAAAACATCTACCCCGTCACATGATCAGGTTTGTCATTTATCCCAGGATATTGATGCATCTGCAATCCAGTCTGTGTCCACAATGTCCATGAACATGAGCTGTGTAGACATTCCCAGGCACCTGTCATCAATTTTGGACAATGTTGGTAGTAGACGCAAAGAACCAGCCCCGGGAAGACATTTCAACAAGAGAAATGATATTCCTCCCATTGGCCGTGCGGCCGGTGGCAAGTCTCAACGTAAAACACAGCTACAACTTGACCTGGAGTACAGCCGGTATATCCAGATGGCATTCTTAAGTTGCATGGCCAAGAAAGCTTATGAGGAACAGGACAAGGCAGCAAAGGCTCAGGTCCATGCGCTATGGAAGTTGGTGGAGTCAGAAAGGAAAAAGAAGGTCCAGCTGGAGTTGGATGTGTCCAGACTGGATTCTTTCATTGAACAGGACAAACTCCTGAACAACTTTGAAGCAGGTCTGGATATGGTGGTGCCCTTTGTTCAAGAGCTGGAGACACCTTACCAACAATTAAGTTCTCAGTTGGATATGTCACGTAACCAACTGGCCCTCAAGGATGTCTATATACCTGCTGCGGGCACAGAAGAGAGGGAAGTATACGAGGACCAGCTGAAGTCAGCCTTAACAGAGTCAGAGCAGCTTCTGGCTGAGATTAGTGAACTGACTGACCAGAAGAGTGCACCGTTGAGCCAGTATCTAACTGGCACTGAAGCCGTGAATAAAAATACTTCTCTTATGTACCAGGCATTGCTGGATGCCCAGAGTGATGTCACTAAAATGAAAGGATTAACAACACAACTGGCATCTTTGTTCATTGCCAGTAACGAAAAAAATCATTAATAAATAATTAAAACAATAAACAGCGACCAACTGTCCAGGTCAAAACTTGTCCTTCATGTGATTACTCAAATATCATCATTGGGTGCTGTCCCCACATCAAAGGTTACCATGGAGCGCTATTTTTACTCTGTCTCTTGTCTTGATGGCATGTTGTCATAGGTTTATGTCTCCAGCTTTTGATGTTATCAGTCCACTTTAGTCTTGGTCTGCCATTCATAATCAACAGAAAACGAACCAAAGTGAACTCTTAATTGTTTGTTTATGTTGTTCTCATTTTCTCAGGAAGGCCAAAACGTTAGTATTTTGTTGTCCCTTTTTTGTAAAGCTGTCGCCACATCTTGTAGAAGTGTACGTTACACTCCACTGCTTGCTTCTATTGACATATTGATGCAAGACGATTTTCATTTTCTGAAATGCCTGACTCTTTCTGCCTTTTATTTCTGTGGTGCATCTTCCATCTGATGTTATTATTGTGTCCACGTATTTGATGCGTTGCACTTGTTTTAGATTTGTCCTGTTCATTTTTATGCTGCATGATGGTGATGATTGTTTCCTCAATATGACCATTACTTATGTTTTCTTACTATTCAGGCTTAGACCTTTCTTGCTTTTTTCTTTTACTATTATGTCTATCATTTCTTGTAGTTCATTCTCTTTCTCCGCTTTTAAGACTGTGTCTTAAAAATGGGACTGTCTCTTAAAATCCGTATGTTGCAGATTGTTTATGTTGTGACCGTTGACTTCAATTCCTTTGTTTTTGACATAATTTTCCTTGGCACATAAGAAGGTAGTTTGCCATTCCTTTCCTTCTTGGCAGTGACTGTATTAGTCGGAGATCGCATCCATTGTCTCTACAACTGAGCTCCTCTATCTGCCATCATGGAGTAGGGGCCATAACTGGTACTACTTGTCGGCTGCTCATGGCTACATTAAAGACACTGCGGGGACTGGAAGAACAATAATGGCAGACATGATTCCTGAGCAATGCATCAAGGAAAGCCCAAGGAAAAGGTGGTTTCAAGACAATATGGAGACTTTGAAAGCGACAACAGAAGAAGTGGAAGATCTTGCTAGAGACAGAGATTCTTTCATACAGGCTGTGGTGAATGCAGTGTTCAGCAAAAGACATGCAACATGATGATGTTAATGGTAGCTGAATCTTGTACAATTTATTGATTTTCTGCTCCGGTGTTACAATTGATTGTTTCTTTATGAAGTGTTGAGTTGATGTTCATAATAAAATGTTGATAATGCAACTTTGGAAAAAAATGTTAATGTTTTTCTCCTATCTGTAGAAAATGTATCTGTCCTGTCTGTACAAAACTAATCCTCACCTGCTCTGTATCTGTCCTGTCTGTACAAAACTAATCTCACCTGTTCTGTATCTCACCTGCTCTGTATCTGTCCTGTCTGTACAAAATGTATCCTCACCTGTTCTGTATCTGTCCTGTCTGTACAAAATGTATCCTCACCTGCTCTGTATCTGTCCTGTCTGTACAAAACTTATCCTCACCTGCTCTGTATCTGTCCTGTCTGTACAAAACTTATCCTCACCTGCTCTGTATCTGTCCTGTCTGTACAAAACTTATCCTCGCCTGCTCTGTATCTGTCCTGTCTGTACAAAACTAATCTCACCTGTTCTGTATCTGTCCTGTCTGTACAAAACTAATCTCACCTGTTCTGTATCTGTCCTGTCTGTACAAAACTAATCTCACCTGTTCTGTATCTGTCCTGTCTGTACAAAACTAATCTCACCTGTTCTGTATCTGTCCTGTCTGTACAAAACTAATCTCACCTGTTCTGTATCTGTCCTGTCTGTACAAAACTAATCTCACCTGTTCTGTATCTGTCTTGTCTGTACAAAACTTATCCTCACCTGTTCTGTATCTGTCTTGTCTGTACAAAACTAATCTCACCTGTTCTGTATCTGTCTTGTCTGTACAAAACTTATCCTCACCTGTTCTGTATCTGTCTTGTCTGTACAAAACGTTGGATGGATCTCTGGTGTACCTTGATATAGTTCTTATCTATAGCAATATGAACATGATACAGGTAAAAAGAAAAAAAAATATCATAAATGACTAGGAAAATAGGATTTCAGATGGACCAAGACCAAAGTAATTAGAAATCAAATTCGCCCAGAGGAAAAGAATATTCTTGGAAAGAAAAGCAGTAGAAATGATGACTGTAGATCTTGGAAGCTACGTAGATTAAGGGGGCACATATAAACTAGAATCAGAATAGCGAAGGCAGCAGTGACTTTCAGAAACATTGAGATAATATGAAAATTGGGGGACTGGTTGGTCTCGAGACAGAGAGGTTGTGGGTTCAAATCCCGGCTGCATCAGTTTTGATTGTTATTTATGATCTCTGCGGCAACCACACCTGGTCTCAACAGCGAGGCTCGGCTTGAAACGGCAATTACTCATTGACGGAAAAAAAAATATGAGTAACTCTGAAGATGGAGTCATCTGCCTGCGCGGCGAGGGAGCGCTGTGCTCACGACTGCCATGAAAAAACTGATTAACTCTTTTCGTACGGAAGTTTTTTTTTTTTATCAACGCAACGAAAGAGACTTCAGAGACAAAATGTTTCATAGTTTTAAGAATCAATCTTCATGTTTATAATTATCCAACATATAACATAATGTATATGAATTTTTATATAACTGAACAAGGAATTAGATTTCACCAATACCAAGATGATACAAGACATGTAAAAGGAATATGGTTTGATGGCGGTTCACACTAATGAAATTGAGATTTACGCACAGTGCGGCGAAACGTACGGAAAGAGTTAACACGCAATATTTAGTTGCTAGTCTCTAGCGAGGCTACAATCTACCTCAGTGATCAACAACACCGATGTTCAACAACAAACCTTTCCCTCTCATAAATCTTGTGTACACAGAATGAGTCCGTTACGCCGTATCGTATAAAACTAAAACCGCCATAATCTCCTCTTCAAACGATAATCCGTTGACAAGTTAACTTGGTAAGATACCAAACCGTCTGAAAGGAACGCAGCCGGGCGATATAGCCTGTCTCCAATCCCACAGCATTGCGAACACAACAGTTCTCTTTAAAAAAAAAATAGTGATCGAAACGAGCATTGACAATTCTATACTCTCTGATTTGTCACAAGACTCTTATGTTTCTCTTTCCGCTTTTATACTCTCTCTCTTTCTCACACACATACTGTCTAAAAACACGCCCATGACGCACTATCCTATGTATTTAAACCAACACACAGAAAACGAATGGTCGAACGCTTGGGACCTGTTTTCCCCCTTATTATGTTAGCGCAGGTTCGATTTCCTTCATGGGCTTCCCAATTTTTTTTAAAATTTTGAATTAGTTTAAGGTTTTGGACTAAAGATCAGGCGCTTAATTAACTGGGCATGCTACCTTTGTTCTTTACCCCCGCCCCTAAATTTCATAATAAAGAAAATGTGGAAGATGCCGTGAGATATTTCTTTCTGTATGTTTCGCTGCATCGTGCGTCACTCTCAATTTGATTAATGTCCTCAAACCGTATTCTTTTTACAATTCTTGTGTCATCTTGGTATTGGTGAAATCTAATACCTTGTTCAATTATCTGAAAATTCATATACAATATGTTGTATGTTAGATAAATATGTTAATTTATTCTTAAAACTATGAAACATCATACCTCTGAAATCTCTTCCGTTGTATTAATAAAAAGCTTCCGTACTGAAAGAGTTAATCTCCCTCCTCTCTCTTTCTCTATCTCCCTTTATTTTCTTTATTTTATCCAAAATTAACATACTCTTATTATTCTTTTCAATGCAACTCCCCTCTAGCACCTCCCCACAGTTTTAGCAAATTAAAACCACTTATCATGTCACCGCCCCTGATGACTGTTGTGTCATTATTATAATTACTTTTACTTTAATTTGACCAAACTTTTATGAGATAAAGGCCAAACCGGACACGATTTGGCTTCTTCACGCAGACAGTCTGACCTGTGGGATCATAGAAACCGTTGTGGACACTCCAGGATTACGTGTCTGATATTGTTGACAGCGATCTGTGATTGTGTACCAGGAATTGTTTCTGGTACTTGTGTTTAACACCAGAACATTTTGAGACATAAGACTCAGTGATTCCCCGACCATGAAGCAGGTCATGTTGTCCGTGGTGTGTCTGGCGATCTGTCTGATGGCCAGCGAGGTGTGGACAGACGACCTCCACGTGCAGGAGCGCAGAGAGAGCGTCTACAGCTCACAGAACAACACGGTCGTTGTGACTCTCAACCCTGGACAAACTCTGAAAGGATTCTATAGAGCCCTCGCTTCCGGGACAGTCATCAACAAGTTTTGGGGCATCCGATTCGGCAAGGCCCCTACAGGTAAGCAGATGATAAAAACAGCCTTAAGACACCATCAAATGGGATGGGTGTGATTTATTTCTCTTCAACTCACAACTAATTCTCCTAACGTTTCAAAAGTGTTGTTCAAATTAAATTATGTCTGGACTCATGACGCTAACAAATGTAAAGTCCAACTAAAATAATGTCTGGACTCGTGACGCTAACAAACTGTAAAGTCCAACTAAAATAATGTCTGGACTCGTGACGCTAACAAGTGTAAAGTCCAACTAAAATAATGTCTGGACTCGTGACGCTAACAAGTGTAAAGTCCAACTAAAATAATGTCCGGACTCGTGACGTTAAGAAAGTGTAAAGTCCAACTAAAATAATGTCTGGACTCGTGACGCTAAGAAAGTGTAAAGTCCAACTAAAATAATGTCTGGACTCGTGACGCTAACAAGTGTAAAGTCCAACTAAAATAATGTCTGGACTCGTGACGCTAACAAACTGTAAAGTCCAACTAAAATAATGTCTGGACTCGTGACGTTAAGAAAGTGTTATGTTCAAATGATATGTCCTACCAATTACAGTCTCACGTTCAACACTCTCACCATAATTGGATTAATTCTATGATGCGCTATATACAAGGCCAGCAAGCAGAAAATAAAATCGGAAAACACCCAAGTTTTCTGCTTCGCGTGCACGGCAGTTGTGGGTAGACTAACGTCAGCCGTTTAAAGTTCATATAACTGAAAACGTCACGCTAGTTGGGGTTTTCCCATTGTATTTTCTGCGGGCAGGGGGTTCTGTATAGTTGGGTGTGCTTTAAACATAAACAAAACGTTGATCTTTTCAATCAGTAAAACTCACCACATGGAAAACAAGGCCTATCCTTGCTACATTAGCCAATCTGTGTTTTAATGAAGATGTTGTTATCATCGAGCCTTAATGGGAGGTGAAATCAGGTAGATATCCTTGTGGGTCGATGATCCTAATTTTGGACAAAATACTATTGAACCGAAATCGCGATAACTGATTGGTTAATGCGTTCACGACTGACCAAAGCAGTTCGGCTTCAATTCTCATGTCTTTGAACTGACATGTCTTTTTGCGGCTCATACAGTCGTCGAAAATGTATACTAACTAATATTGTACTATATACGGCGGCCTGGCGTAAAATTGACCATGTGACCCTGAAATACCATTAAACATTGAAAAAATATAGACGGTAACATATTTCTCATAAACGTGTGTGTAAATCATTATTGTACCTGATTTACTTTGAACTTAAGTCAACTAAAGATTCCACTTTATAGATTCGGCGCTGCTGTGTTCGTGCACCTGGCTGCGGGCTTTTTGAGTGAATCAAGCGTTCTAGGTGCATCCATTGTTAAGTTACGTTGTTCGTACTGCGTCATGAAGGAATATATGGCCTCGGTATGGACAAATCGATCGTTTATATTTGACGCTCTAAAATAAGGAGTTTTATACGAGATGAGGATTCCCGCGATGTTCTTGATTAATCTGCAGCCTTGGCGGTCCTGTGGGATCTCCGAGTCAAGAGGGATATTGCCTAAATTCAAGTGAACTACATGCAGAATGGAAATGACTTGTATTTCTCAGTCGTGATGGTATGGGCATACAATTTTGTCGTTGCCTTACTGGCCTTCTTCGTTCTTCTACTGCGACCACTGTTGATTTAACACCAGACTACAGCTGTGAATGCACATTTCCTACACCGTGATGGTCTTAGAGATGAAACTATCGTCGTCCTTAGACATCTCACACAACTTAAGGCTCACATCAACACGTTTCCCTTTTTTGATCGAGTGTCAAAAGTCTGGGGACTTAACTTCGCTGCAACGCGATGGATGTTCTGACTTTCTGTTAACATCTCCTGAAATATGCCATACCGGATTCCAACCACGTGAATCAGTTGATGGATTGTTTAGGACGGTTTTCGTGCATCAGGTTACAAAATGTTTCTTAATTTTCTGGCCACTTGCTAAAGACAAGAAGCCATGAATGTTCATTGTTTTGATTAGACTCTCGACTTGAAGCGCGCGTACCTGTCAAAGACATGTGTTCGTCCTAAAATTTGTTTACTAAATGTCTGGAGATGCAATGCAGGGGTTCTCAGTGGTATATTAGCAAATAATTTTGATACGAACACCTGCTTCGAATTAGTCAACCAACATGCTGATCACAAAGCGACACATCCACTTTTGGAAAAGAGTGTGTAGTAGCTGACCAAGTAATGTCACGTCACATACATATTCATAACACTGGATAACAATGAGCTTCCGAATTTCGCTCAAGTATGTCATGTGGTTGCGTCAGGGTAATTACAGTACGGAAGCTCCCCGGCAGCTCTCCCCACTCTTCTAAATTGTTTATTTGTTTACCATAAACAGAAATTAATGTTAGTGTTTAGAATATTGCTCTATGAATATGCGAGAAGAAATGGTTCTCTCAAATGAAAGTCTTCCATGATTTCAGACTGAACAATCAATGCATATTAATTTTCTTGTTTCTAGGTGACAGACGCTTTGCTGCACCGGAACTAGCACCCGACTGGCAAGGAGAGCAGGAGGCTGCGGACTTCGGAAAGAGGTGTATACAGACACCCGAAGGGAGTGAAGAGGAATCTGAAGATTGCTTGTTTCTGAACATCTTCACTCCGTCCGTTAATGGGTCGGCTCCTGTGATGGTCTGGATCCACGGTGGTGCATACGTAATTGGATCAGGCTCCGATTTAATGTTTGATGGATCCACACTAGCTGCCAGAGGCGTGGTCGTGGTAACCATCAACTACAGACTTGGTGCGTACGGTTTTCTGTCGACAGGAGATGACGTCATGCCAGGAAACTACGGAATGCTGGATCAAGTCTTGGCGCTCAAATGGGTACAGAAGAACATCCATGCATTTGGTGGTGATCCAGGGACTGTAACCATCTTTGGAGAAAGTGCTGGGTCGTCTAGTGTCTCCCTACATCTCGTTTCGCCTCTATCTAAGGGTTTATTTCATCGAGCGATCATGCAGAGCGGATCTTCTTTGGGTGTTTGGGCGGTGGAGAGGCCAGGATCGAAGGTGGGCGTGGACGAGTACACGAAACAGATCGGTAAGAATGTTGGGTGTGCAGATACAGACTCGACCGCTTTCTTGGCCTGTCTTCGGAAGGTAGACGCCCTTGAGCTGTACAATGCCAGTTATACTCTTAGACAAACCCTTGACATTGACATGATAGCCATTCCGAGAGTAGAAACCAAGTTTGGCTTCCTACCAAACTATCCTGAAGATTTACTGGACAATGGCCTGTTTAACAAGGTGGACACTCTCAGGGGCTTCAACTCCGGTGAATGGTCACCTGCGATTGTAGATCAGGACGATGATGGGCTAACTCGGGAAGAGTTCGAAGAAAACATAGCTAACCTGTTCATATCCAACTCAATGGATAACACATCCAGGGAATACCTCGTTAATCTGGTAAAGAATATATACCTTGGCAATCAGACCGATCTTCTGGCAATTCGAACCAGCCTGGTTAATGTCTACACGGACATTCTGTTTGCAGCATCAGAGCTGCTGGAGCTAGAGAAGTACGAAGCAAATGGCGGAAGTGGTTTTCAGCATTACGTTTACGAATTTGATTACCAAGTTAAGTCAAGCCTTAACATTCAGAGCCTTGCCCCAAGCTGGTGGGGAACTGTCCACGGTGGTGATCTCCCCTTTGTGTTTACGGCTGACCAAGTCGGAGTTGTGGCGTACCTGACGCCGGCGGATGATCTTGCCGTGGGAGACAAGACCCAGACCTGGTGGACGAACTTCGCTAAGACCGGTAATCCGTCAGCCACAAAAGTTTTGGAAAACGGAGCTGAAGTTCAATGGGGCCAATACTCAGCCAGCAATCCCGTGCTTCTCAAAATCAGTCTCAAATCAACTCTAATCCCTTACTCCCAAGAAAAGTTTTTGCCAGTATACAACCAAATTCTGAACTTCTTGAAGAGGGACAACGCTACACAGAGCGACTAGGAGCTATCATGAGTCGTTAAAATGTCGCTACTTCGTCTTGTCGCTAAAAGGAAGTCTTCCCAGCTTTTTATTTCAGTCTGCCTGCCATCTAATGAAACATTTGAGGCACGTTTTAAATTATCGCCGCCAAACGTTTAGTTATCAAAACTGTACCTACAACAAAGAAGGGCAGAGAACAATGATGTCGACACACGTAGACAATAGACCTTAAATGGAAGACTTTTACAGAACCTACATCCTGTTTACCACCATAGTCAACATCTGACTACAAGACTGATTCTTTAACATCTCAATAAATTTATAAAATAAATGAAAATAATCCTAACAAATTGTTTGTCCATTCAATTTCGTTATATTATTAAGAGCTATTTTTTTATAGTCTTGTATTGATTACTGTAGATTTTTTTCTATGTATTTTATGCCTATGGTTTGGTGCCATTAAAAAAAAAAATTTTTCTGCTTTTCATTCCGTGTTTTGTGAAAAGTAGTTTTCTCTTCCCTGTTCCAGCACATTTTATGTGTGGTGTGTGTGTTTGTACGTGTTAATTTTGCGTGCTAATCCATTTTTCCCTGGCAGTCATGTGCACAGGGTTCCCTCGCCGCACAGGCAGATAACTCCGACTTTGGAGGTACACATATTGTTTCCGTTGATGAGTAATTGACATTTCAAGCAGGGCTTCGCTGTTGAGACCAGGTGTGGTTGCCGCAGAGAGAAATCGTAAATAAGAATCCCAACCGTTGTAGCCGGAATTTGAACCCACAGCCTCTCTGTCTCGAGGCCGGCATCTTGCCTCGAGACCAACAACCCCCCCCCCCCAAGGCTAATGTGTATTGCATATGATAAACTAACAGGTGCTTGTCTCTCTTTCTGGATAACAGACAGTTCAACATAGTTAAATATGAAAGAGTCTCCATACATTTTTTTTCTGTGACTTGCGTCCTTCATATGCACCTGTTATCGTAGGACCTAGCCTGTAATTGATAAAATACCATCATAAATATGTAGCGTGTCAGATGTAGGTATGGATCCAAACAGGAAACATCCGTTAACAGCGTTAGATCCCGGTCCGACTGGCTGTTGAATAAACATCTTTAGAAATGTTCTGTAAAATTTGTCAGAGATAGTCCCGTGCGTAAGGAAATTGTGTACTTTTATGTTGAGAACCGCTGTACGAGACGATGGAGGATGTTCAGTTTAACGAAGGACTACTGGAGATGGAACAATGGCGAGGAGATAGGAGGCGTATGGTGGTCAAAGACGATTTGAAAAGTGAGACTGACTATAGGGTCACAAACTTATTTTCTAAAGACAGTCACCACCGAAACCTGAGCTCATGCATATTGTACATAATTTGTCCGGGAGAAATAAGGAGCAAAGAACGATAAGTCCCAAATAGTCATTACATAGAACTCTTTAAAAAACCAAGAGACGGGCCTCAGATTACTCACGCAGCCAAGCAGTTGTATCTGGATTGCGTGTCTTATAGTCAGTAGAGTTTAAAGGACGCAACATCAGCTCGCCACTTGTTACTCGACCTCCGACAGAAAACGCCAGACGTAATTTAAGACTAGGCGACACAATTTTTCCTAAAGAGAACAATGTTTTCTACGTCCCGAAGTAATGAATAAGGCTGAATCTATGAAAAGTCAAGTTGAGACGGTGCGATTTCTGTGCTGTAGTAAACGAGCAGCGGCAAATACCGTGATGAAAAAGGCACCATCTGATCTCATAAGAACTCTGTGCAAATGCTGTCACAATGTGTTAAAAGGGTAACTTTCGGCTCACAGCGGCTAAGAAGAGACTTTCTTTTTTTCTTGCTCGAAAAAAGACAACTGTGAAAAGGAGGTAAAAGATATTCCATAAAGTTTGATTCATAGGCGCGTTAATTAAGTCAGTTCTACGTATCCTGAGCGGTATCCTCGATGTTTAACTATGGCAAATAAAATGATTTTTAACGATCCACGTGTGCTAGAATCTGAAACTCACCAAAGACAAGTCTATAGACACCACCCGAGTCGCAAAAAGACAGCCCAGGAGAGCTGGATATCCAAATGCAACAAGTCATGGACCAAGAAGGCATGTTGGCTCGCGACAAAGCCAGACTATATCAGCAGACGTTGCAACGGTACGCGGCTCGAACCGTATAGACTCAAACCCCTAGGGGTAGCGGACATCAATCAGGCATAGCCGCCACCATCCCCTCAACCCACCGCTTACAACACCACCAACCGTGGTACTTATCGATGAATTCAAGGACAACAATCCTGAGTAAGCGCCCAGTGCAACAAATTTAAAAATAGACGATGATAAAGAATCTGTGGTCACGTTCAAACTCAGTAAATGAATAAAAAGTAAGATTCCGAAACCAAAGTGGGAGGCATGACACAAGAATAGATAAGACTTTAAGAAACCGTTGCTACGATCAGAAACGAACGGGTACCTACGGTGGTGTGGGTGGTTTGCAACGTAGCACGAAACTAAATGTTACAAGATTAAAAAGTTACTGAGTCATCAGGATACGCACACTGTATAAACCGCTCTGTCGAAAGTTTAAGAGAAGTCTTATCATAGTGGTGATATGAACCAACAATATCAGGCTGATATGATCGATCTGAGACAATTAAGAGCATGCAATGATGGATATTCCTTTTACCGTGCGTCGATGTGTTCATTAAGTATACATGGACTGTGCCCACAAAGTCAAATACTGCAAAGGATCTACTGCAACCTGGGAGTAGAATATCTGCTATAGAAAACCGATAAATGTTCAAACGGACAAGAGATTTGATTTTCTCAACAAAATCAGCCTCAAATATCTCAAGCATAAAAATGCGCACTTTATCTGTTATGTGAATGCAGATAGTAAGACAGACGTTGTGGAAAGATTTAATCACACGTTAAAAGAGAAAGTGTGGCGACAATTTACAGATCAATCGACTCAGATACGTTGACATGAAACAGTCGTTATTCGGCAACTACAATCACTCACATCAAAGGAGTATTAAAATGACAACAGCGCAGGTTAATATTATTCACTTCTATTTCCACATTGGAGCAGTTTTCAATATTATTCACTTCTATTTCCACTGTCAACGATCATGTTTTCATTGGTTTGATTATTTTTGTCTTTTCTCAGAAGAGCATTGCATGACAGCGATTGTAGTTGTTTCTTGAGCTCTTATGAGTACAAGAGCTATCGAACTCCACTTTCTACCACACTATGTCACTGACTGCTTCAACACTTTCTCTACTAGAGTGAAAGAAAATTTATGTTTAATTGATACATGCTGCAGTAGAAATAAAAGATGTGCAGAAACCTGTTACCGCCACGAATTGATACTTTCAATAGATAATTGTGTTTCACTGTATTTTGCCCATTGTGATCCATTTCGTCTCCCATACCAGTTTTCTCTTTTTGTAAAACTTTCTCTTTTTTCTTCGGCGTTCAAATTTGGTGATCATGCGAACTTGGGCCATTGTCCTGTTTCATGATGGAGGGATGTGAGCAACATAATGACACACAATAAGCTGGTCCCATGGTCAGAGCTCATATATAAATGTGTGTTCTGATTTTTCTCCCAAACCTGTGGCTGACACACTCCATCTTCAGCAGGCTGGATCTTGGTTTGTCGTAGGAGTTTCCCTTCTCGCAGGGTGGATATCTGCCAGGGCTGTTGGTCCCATCCTGTCCGTGGTTTCTGTCTGGGTGTTCTCCCATAGCCTTCCCATCTCGTAGGGTGGATGTCTGCCAGGGCTATTGGGCCCACCCTACCCGTTGTTTCGGTTTGGGTGTTCTCCCATAGCTTTCCCTTCTCGTAGGGCGGATGTCTGCCAGGGCTGTTGGGCCCACCCTACCCGTGGTTTCGGCCTGGGTGTTCTCCCATAGCTTTCCTTTCTCGTTGGGTGGATGTCTGCCAGGGCTGTTGGGCCCACCCTACCCGTGGTTTATGTCTGGGTGTTCTCCCATAGCTTTCCCTTCTCGTAGGGTTTATGTCTGCCAGTGCTGTTGAGCCCATCCTGTCCGTGGTTTCGGTCTGGGTGTTCTCCCATAGCCTTCCCATCTAGTAGGGTAGATGTCTTCCAGGGTTGTTGGGCCCAATCTACCTGTTGTTTCTGTCTGGGTGTTCTCCCATAGCCTTTCATTCTCCCGATGGTAACTTCTAGGCGACAGTCGTTTGTTTTCCGTAATGGCCTTTCTCATGAATAGAACTTTCAATGCGGTTTACTCGCATAATTTGTCCAGTCGTTGGACATTTGGGGCGGTTTTTAATTTGATTCAATAATTCCACCAGTCTCACCAACTAAACGAATCAGCCAGGAAGTGGTGTCGCAAAGGTCAAACCAACTTCTTTATACTGTTCTTTGCAGAACTATTGCCACTCGTGAAGCGAAATTTAAAATAGTTGATTAGCCTATGAATTTTGGGTGGTTGTCTGGTCCTTGCAGACCCAACCAGGGGATGTCTAACATGCACAGTCACTAATCATCATCATGTGCCATACCGGTTGGCGTAGGTGATCATGTCCCTCCACAATCTTCTATCTACTGTGCATCGTATCAGTTCTGTTGTTGACTGTTTTCCATGCCATGACACCAAGCTATCCAGTATTTTCTCTCTTTGTCGCCTGCGATCTCTCTTTCCTTTTATTTTGCCAGTTGTAACCAAGTATTCCAACTTTCCTCTTCTCATGATGTGCCCGAAAAATGTTGATTGCTTCTTTCTGATGTTTTTTAAGAACTCCCTTTTTGTGTTGGCCTCTTTGAGAACTTCCTCACTGGTCTTTTAGCTGTCCAGGGAACTTTCAACATTCTTCTGAGAAATCCCATCTCTGTGGCCTCTAATCGTCTTTTCATTTGTTTGTCTACTGTCCATGATTCGCTTCCATAAGTCAGAATTGGTTCTATATAGCACCGATGAACTCTCTTTCTCATTTTTATTGACATAGCTTTGTTGCATAAGATATTTTTTATTTTCTGAAATGCCATTTTGGCCTGAGCTATTCTGCTTTTTATTTCTGTGGTGCATCTCCCATCTGATGTTATTAGATCTGTCTGTGACAGTCACTAATACGTTTAATTAATTTGCTCATTTATGTCTTTCCATGAAGATACAATACGCTTGCTTCTTCTATTATGCATCCAACTTGATTAGAAGAAGCTGTATCACGTAAACACTTTTGTTGCTAATAATTTAATATTGTACTGAACATTCACAAATATGTCAATGTCTCATCTTTTTATCATGAGCATTAATTACTAAAATATCATTCATGAGCATTAATTACTAAAATATTATTCATGAGCATTATTTACTAAAATATCATTCATGAGCATTAAATACTAAAATATCATTCATGAGCATTAATTACTAAAATATTATTCATGAGCATTAATTACTAAAATATCATTTATGAGCATTAATTACTAAAATATCATTCATGAGCATTAATTACTAAAATATCATTCATGAGCATTAATTACTAAAATATCATTCATGAGCATTAATTACTAAAATATCATTCATGAGCATTAATTACTAAAATATCATTCATGAGCATTAATTACTAAAATATCATTCATGAGCATTAATTACTAAAATATCATTCATGAGCATTAATTACTAAAATATCATTCATGAGCATTAATTACTGAAATATTATTCATGAGCATTGATAAATAAGGCAACCCAAAAAGCAAGGAGAAAATTGGCTATTCTAAGAAAGTTGTGTGGAACCACATGGGGTGCGAGTGGGAAAATACTCAGTAAAGTTTACCAACAGAGTATACGCCCACATTTAGAATATGGATCATCCGCATGGTGCTCAGCATCAAACACCACATTGCAAGAACTGGATAAAATACAAAACCAGGCACTTAGGGTCATCACAGGAGCAATGAAATCAACACCAATATTGGAGATGGAGAAATTGTGGAGGATACCAGCACTGAGAGAACGGAGGGACACAAAGGTGCTGATACAGGCAGAAAAATGTGTATGCATGCCGAGACATCCAATGAAGGACAGATTCCAAAATCTTGCATTGGGACGACTTAAGAGAAGCAGCTTTATCCACCAAGCCAAGCGTATTAGTAGACAAACACCAGACATGCCAAGAGTTGTTAAACCCTTCTGCCCATACCAGAACAGACTCCCTGGACAGATGAATCAGGATTATCAGTTCAAATACGGACAGAAGTGAAAGGAATAGTTGACAAAGAGGAACAAAATAGTCTACAGCGAAAAACAATAGCTCTCAGTTTCCTGGATGAAGAATACCCACAAGACCTATGGATTCGTGTGTACACAGATGGATCAGCACAGAATGCAGTAAAGAATGGGGGAGCAGGTGCATATATAGAGTACCCAAATAACACTAGGGATATGGATAAAATAGCAACAGGGAAATATTGTCACAATTATGATGCAGAAATACAAGCAATAAAGTTGGCAATAGAAAAACTGCTGAACAGTAATCTTAGCCCACAGCCTGTAGTGTTTTTGACAGATGCAAGATCAGTACTCCAGGCACTACAATCCAGAAAATTACCCCATCTGCAGACCTTATTGACTGAACTCTGCAAGCACCACAGGGTTGCCCTGCAGTGGATCCCGTCTCACTGTGGAATACCAGGAAATGAGAAAGCAGATCAGTTGGCAAAGGAAGGTTCAACAGGCACACAACTAGATACACCAGTTACATACCATCATAAGAAACAGATAATCAAATCAATCAGAGGACCACAAGCCCCAAATCAGGATGCCTTTCATAATATGAATAGATATGAACAAGTTATCATTATACGCCTAAGAACAGGACACAATCGACTCCATAGTCACATGTATACAAAATTCAAGATCGGCACATCAACTACTTGTACATGTGGACAGGCACCCCAGACTGCTGAACACATACTTCAAGACTGCACTGAATATAGTAGACTGAGGAAAATCCATTGGCCCATAGATACAACACTACAGACAAAACTACATGGGCCACTGCAAGAATTACAAAAGACAGTAAAATTTATACAGGAAACGACATTGCAGATATAGACAATACTTCAGGCGAACGAAAGATAGATTCATGAGCATTAATTACTTACATATCATTCATGAGCATTAATTACTAAAATATCATTATTGAGCATTAATTACTAAAATATCATTCATGAGCATTAATTACTAAAATATCATTCATGAGCATTAATTACTAAAATATCATTCATGAGCATTAATTACTAAAATATCATTCATGAGCATTAATTACTAAAATATCATTCATGAGCATTAATTACTAAAATATCATTCATGAGCATTAATTACTAAAATATCATTCATGAGCATTAATTACTAAAATATCATTCATGAGCATTAATTACTAAAATATCATTCATGAGCATTAATTACTAAAATATCATTCATGAGCATTAATTACTAAAATATTATTCATGAGCATTAATTACTTACATATCATTCATGAGCATTAATTACTTACATATCATTCATGAGCATTAACTACTAAAATATAATTCATTCGTTAATAGTGACTTTATCTAAAAAAAATTACCTTTTGTGTGGGATATCATAAATTGATGCTGTTTCCATAAAATATCAATGTTTAGAATGAGATCAATGTTCTCGACTCAGGACATAAAAAAATGTAAAATTTCGAAGATTTGAACTAAAATATCACTTTGGGATGAAAAAAAACCAGCTGTGATCAAAAGATGACCTTTAGTGATTAATGACCTGCATTTTCGACCACATTACTAGTATTTGCTGGCAGATGATAAGATATTATCCAATCACCGACGGATAATGAATATGGTGTAAGTAGCCTTTTTATTGTGTATTGTTTTTGACGTAATGCCACGAGTTGATGCGGGCAGGGTGCTCTTTCACTCAATGATGTGGCGAGTCGTGATGGCTTTCTTGACATTTCCAACTCTTACTGGGGAAGTTGAAGTTTGTCTAGGAGACAAATAATAATAAATAAATATTATTAAATAGGGAAACTTCCGAGGCAATAATAGGGAATAATAGAAGGAAAAGGTATATGATAGCACTCGGAAAAAATGACAAATAAACAACAACAAAAAAAAAACAAAGAACAATATATGGTCCGAAGCAAAATCGAACCCGTACTCCATGGCACTACGCCTTGCCACGAGAAGCCGAACGCTTAGTACACAGCCACTCTGCTAATTAAAAAATTAGCTATTGTGAGCAGTGTCTTACACGAAGGCGTTCCCATGACTATAGCAATATCTGATTGATATATATCAATATATGACTGATATAGTCATGGGAACGCCTCCGTGTAAGACACTCATCATAAATGGAAAAAAGGAATCATTGTTAAGATTCCAAAAAAGGGCAATCTTAGATATTGTAACAACTGGAGAGGCGTGACACTTTTGTCAGTTGCCTCAAAGTTATTCTGCAAAATCATCCTAAATAGAATAACGGATTCAATAGATACAATAATGCGAGAAGAACAGGCTGGATTTAGAAAAGGGAGAAGCTGCCTTGACCACATTTTCACTCTACGACTTATATTGGAAGAACACATTGAAAAGCAAAAACCTTTTGTACTTAACTTCATTGACTTCAAAAAAGCATTTGATAGTATTCATAGAGATTCTTTGTGGAAAATTCTGAAGCAATATGGCTTACCATCAAAAAATCATAAATATTATCAAAGACATGTATGATGGTTACACATGTGCAGTTCGAACAGAAGAAGGACTGAGCGAATGTTTCCCAATAGAAACTGGGGTTAAACAAGGATGTATTTTATCGCCCTTGTTATTTGGAATTGTTAGGGACTTCATAATGAAGAAATGCTGCACTGGTAATAAAGGCATTGAATGGATACAAGGAGACCATTTCGAGGACCTCGACTTTGCTGATGACATAGTTCTCATCAGCAGTCAGATAAAAATGATGCAGGAAAACACAAATGAACTATCATCAATAGCCAGCAAAGTTGGGCTTGAGATCAATCATTAAAAGACTAAAGTCATGAAAAGTTTAATTCCAACAGACGACAAAATATACATGGAAAACAAATCAGTAGAAGAGATCGATCACTTTATCTATCTTGAAAGTCATATTGATCGAGAAGGGGATACAAGCAAAGAAATTAGAATCAGAATAGCTAAAGCAGCAATGTCTTTCACAAGCCTTGAAAAGTTGTGGAAATCAAAACTCATCAGCATAAACACAAAACTTTACAAAACAAATCCTTACGTATGCGTGTGAAAGCTGGAAAACAAAAAGAGATATAGAAACAAAGTTGAACGCATTCGAAAATAAATGTCTAAGGAAAATACTTGGTATAGCGTGGAACGAATTCAAAACAAACGAGGAAATTAGAGAAATCACCAATCAACCACTAATATCTTCAGTAATAAAGAAAAGACGATGTTCATATGTTGGACATGTGATGAGAAGAGATAATAACCGTTTAGCAAAGCAAGCTCTCATATGGGAAACAACAGGTAAGAGAAAAAGAGGAAGACCCAGAGAGACACTGAGAAGAACATTGATGAGAGATGCAAGAGCAGCAGGATTCGGCTCCCTCAATGAGATAGAGCTGCTTGCACAGAACAGAGACAAATGGTGAGATTTGATAAAATATTTTTAAAATAATTGAAAACTGCTGGAACAAAAATTCAGATAAGAGAAGGTGTATCTTGGTCTACGCCCTACGGGCCGGCTACGGCCTGAAAGGTCAATAGATAGATAGAATTTCTTGGAAATGCCGGGCCACTTTTTTATTATTTTTTTTTGTGGCGGGCCGCACACATAACGACATCAATACAAATAAACTTGACATTTGTTTTAAGGTCATATTTTTGTTATTTATCGGCATTATTTGCTTACATAAATCATTTTATTGCTACAGAGTTAAAAATGCCTTCTTCTTTTACCTTTTAGCTCCTGGTGGAGCATAGGTCTTCAACAAACACTTTCCAAGTCGTTCTGTTTTTTGCCATTCTTTTAAGATCATTCCATGTCTTCCCCATCATCTTCATCTCTGCTTCTATCTGTCTTCTCCAAGAATTCCTTGGTCTTCCTCTTTGTCTTTTCCCCTGGGGATTCCAAAAAAGGGCCTGTTGTGTAATACTCTCAGTTGGCTTCCGTAGTGTGTGTCCTATCCATCGCCATCGTCTTCGCTGTATCTCTTTATCCACTGGTATTTGACCGGTACATTTCCATAATTCCACGTTAGTGACTTTGTCCTGCCATTTCCATCCCTTTATTCTGCGCAAGCATCCATTAATGAAAGTCTGTACTTTCGTGATTGTCAATTTTGTCATTCTCCATGTTTCACAGCCATATAATAGGACCGACTTAACATTTGAGTTGAAAATTTTTATTTTTGTATTTAGCCTAATTTCTTTGGATTTCCATATGTTTCCCAGTGCAATGAAAGCTCCTCTTGCTTTTGATATCCTTATTTTGGTATCATTTTCTGTTCCTCCCTCTTTATCTATATTACTGCCCAGATATATATAAGATTGTACGTCTAGTAGAGGTATTTCTCCTAGTTTTATATGGTTATTGCCAACTGCATTAATTCTCATAATATTGGTCTTATCTCTATTAATCTTTAGTCCTAGCTGTTGTGATCTCTCATCTAATATACTCATTTTATCCTGCATCTGTTGATGGCTGTGTGATAGGAGAGCTATGTCATCAGCAAAGTCTAAATCATCAAGTTGTTTGGTCAGTGACCACTGGATCCCATTTCTGTTGTTTTGAGTTATTTTCATAATCCAATCTATGGCCAGTAGAAAGAGAAATGGAGACAGGAGGCATCCTTGCCTTACTCCTGTTCTTATTTCAAATGCTTCTGTAAGCTGTCCTTCATGCACCACACTACATTTTGTTCCTTCAGACATTGTTTTTATCAGGTTAATAAACTTTATGGGGATTCCGTAATGACTCAGCAACTTCCAAAGCATTCTTCTGTCTAAACTATCAAATGCCTTTTCGTAATCTATGAATCCAATATATAGTGGGGATTTTAGTTCTAAACTTTGTTCAACTATTATACGTAGGGTAGTTATTTGATCAGCACATGATCTGTTCTTCCTAAAACCTGCTTGTTCATCTCTCAAGTGTTTCTCTATAGCCTCTTTTAGTCTCTCCAGAATGATTCTGCCTAATATTTTTCCTGGCACTGATAGTAGCATAATTCCCCTATAATTTGTGCACTCCTGTAAACTTCCTTTCTTTGGTAGTTTGATCATATAACCTTCTCTCCAGTCTTTAGGTATTTCTTCCCTCTCCCAAATTTTATCCAATAGATCCTGTAACATCTTGGTAGAGGTGTTAATATCTGCTTTGATGGCTTCCGAAGGAATTTCATCTGGTCCTGTGGCTTTACCATCTTTTAATAATTTGATGGCTTTCATTATTTCTTCTTTGCTTGGTTTTCCGCAGTTAACGTGTAACTCTTCTTCTGCTGGTAGTATATCTGGAGGATTATTTGAGCCGGGTCTGTTCAAAAGTTCTTCAAAGTGTTCTTTCCATCTCTCCATTTGTTCCCTTATATTACTAAGCAGATTTCCTTTCTTGTCTTTGATAAAGGCGTTGATCTGTTTGTATTTTCCACCTAATTTCTTTGTGCTGTTGTACAGTTCTTTCATATTCCCTTTATTTGCTGCTTCTTCTGCCTCTTTAGCTAGTTCATCTATATATTTCCTCTTATCCCTTTTAATGCATCTTCTCACTTCTTTGTTCACCTCTGTGTAAGCTTCCTGTGTCTTGGCTTTATTACTTCTTGTTTTGCTTTTATTTATGTCTGCTTTCTTGTTCTTTCTTTCTTTAATTTTATCCAGGGTCTCTGCTGTCATCCATGCCTTATTCTGGCGTTCTCTTTTCCCCAGTGTTTCTTCGCATGTCTCTTTCCATATATTTTTTACCTGTTTCCAATGATCTTCTATATTTATTGTATTTTCTAGTTGTTGGAGGACTTGGTATTTGTTTGATATTGTGACTGCGAATTTATCTTTAATTCCTTGTTCTTTAAGAAACCCTACATTGAAATACTTTCTACCCTTATTCGTTGTATTAGACCTTTTTAATTTAATTTTAAGTTTGGCTAACAGAAGATGATGATCAGAAGCTATATCTGCCCCTCTATATACTTTTACATCCTATCTCGGCATTTATCGGCATTATTTGCTTACATAAATCATTTTATTGCTACAGAGTTAAAAATGCCTAGTTGATTTATAAAATTGAATAAAATTTACTATTTATATTGTTTAACAAACATGTTTTAGTTCATCATCATTTACCCTGCCGGTTGGCGTAGGCGATCATGTCCCTCCACAATCTTCTATCTACAGTGCATCGTATCAGTTCTGTTGTTGACTGTTTTCCATGCCATGACACCAAGCTATCCAGTATTTTCTCTCTTTGTCGTCCGCGATCTCTCTTTCCTTTTATTTTGCCAGTTGTAACCAAGTATTCCAACTATCCTCTTCTCATGATGTGCCCAAAAAATGTTGATTGCTTCTTTCTGATGTTTTTTAAGAGTTCCCTTTTTGTGTTGGCCTCTTTGAGAACTTCCTCGTTGGTCTTTTTATCTGTCCAGGGAACTTTCAACATTCTTCTGAGAAATCCCATCTCTGTGGCCTGTAACCGTCTTTTCATTTGTTTGTCTACTGTCCAAGATTCGCTTCCATAGGTCAGAATTGGTTCTATATAGCACTGATGAACTCTCTTTCTCATTTTTATTGACATAGATTTGTTGCATAAGATATTTTTCATTTTCTTAAATACTATTTTGGCCTGAGCTATTCTGCTTTTTATTTCTGTGGTGCATCTCCCATCTGATGTAATTATTTATTATATGTTTTAGTTAGGTCATTTTAAAGTTGACATGTAACAAACCTTAATGTAAACAATGTGGACGTTCATGTGCAGCAACAAGTTCATCAAAGTCAATGTATAAAGATGATGATGATATACGTAATAAATCCTGAAGGTGGCCATCAGTGAGTCGGTTTCGTTGTGACGATTTAATCTCCTTCATTGTTGAAAAAGCGCACTCACATATTGGTTGGATTCACATGTTCTTCCCAACATAGAAGTAATTTTCAAATGAAATCACTCAATGCGGGATATTTTTCCCGTGGCACAAGTTTTCAAAAGTCAACTCCTATCTCCATCATAGATTGGAAAAAGGGGTCACAGGTTATGTTTCAAGTCGTTAGCTGTTTACCACCCATGTGGAACACGACGCTTCTAATCACGTTCTCTAGTTGCACCGGTTGTATAAGGGGGACATTGCCACCCATGTGGAACACGACGCTTCTAATCACGTTCTCTAGTTGCACCGGTTGTATAAGAGGGACATTGCCACCCATGTGGAACACGACGCATCTAATCATGTTCTCTAGTTGCACCGGTTGTATAAGAGGGACATTGCCACCCATGTGGAACACGACGCATCTAATCATGTTCTCTAGTTGCACCGGTTGTATAAGAGGGACATTGCCACCCATGTGGAACACGACGCATCTAATCACGTTCTCTAGTTGCACCGGTTGTATAAGAGGGACATTGCCACCCATGTGGAACACGACGCTTCTAATCACGTTCTCTAGTTGCACCGGTTGTATAAGAGGGACATTACCACCCATGTGGAACACGACGCATCTAATCACGTTCTCTAGTTGAACCGGTTGTATAAGTGGAACATTGGGTCAGAATTGTATTTGATTCTGGAAAAATAAAAATCACTGGACGTCACTTTCTGTAAAAGCGATGCGCCAAAAAGTAATGGATGCCAAACCTCCGCTCATACACGGCACAACGCTATGGGATTACCGTTACCTTTGTCTGTTTTCCTTATTATTTCCATTCTTGCCCTTCACACTGTTCGCTTTATGTTCGTTATTTATTTATTGTTATTCATGACTTTCTTTCTTCTAGTTCCTATCTCATTCTACTGCTTTGGTGTGTATCAGTTGTAACAGATAAAAATACAATTTTCTTTACAGGTATTTTCATATTACTGGACTCTGCCAAAGAGGGCGGGGCTGGGGGATATAGGAAGGAAGAAAAAAGGCCGCTTGTCCCTAGCATCGCCACGAACACGAGGTGTTATAATCTGATAGGTTTTATTCACCCCCCCCCTCCCACCCTTATAGAAGAAGCCTTTGACTCTACCGGGACTCGAACCAATGTGCTCCTGATTTGGAGCTCGACAAGTTATCGATTATTGTTACAACGAAGTGTTTTATACTGTAATTACTAGGTATCGAAATGCTGAAAATCTAAATGGAGAAGATCTAAATGCTTAAGACATAAATGTTTGAAGATCTAAATGCTGAAGACCTAAATGTTGAAGATCTAAATGTTAAAGACCTAAATGTTGAAGATCTAAATGCTGAAGATCATAATGAAGACATCGCTTCATGTGTGTTACAGCAAACTGTTATGCCTGAGGAAGATCTTCGTCATCCTCGTAGCGATTGGAAGTGCTGACGTAGAAAATTGACCGTTGTGTTCTGTCGCTATAAAGTGCTGTCACGTAACATTCGGAGGTCATAATATAAATAATCTAAGGTATGCTGATGATACAATCTTAATCGCTAAGAGTGAACATGAGTTACAAGAAATGTTAGACATTATAGTGAAATAAAGCAAAAATCAAAGGACTCAGCCTTAATATCGAAAAGATAGAAGTAATGGTAACAACAAAGAAAAAGACATCACCTCAGTGCAGAATAAAGACAAGTGGAACAATATTAAAACAGGTAAATGAATTTAAATATTTGGGAACATTGTTAACCTCAGACGGAAGATGTACACCATAGGTGATCAGAGACATGATCACCTACGCCAGCACACTCGGTACTTGATGATGATGATAATGATATATATATACACACACACAAAATATTGTTCTTTTTTAGAAATAAAATATTACGCGTTTTAAAATGAAATATCTGTTTTCTTTATTAGACAAAGTACTTCTTTTTTTTGGACAAAATATTGTGCTTTTTCACATAAATTATTGTTGATTTTTTATATACTATTTGGTGTACATTTAGATAAATACTGCGTTACTTTAGATAAAATATGCATTTTAGAAATACAATATTGTGTTTTTTAGATAATATGTTAAACTTTATTTCTATAAATATAGTTATTTTTTAGATAAAATATTGTGCTTTTTAAAAATAAAATATTGTGGGCATTTAAAAAAATAAAATGTGGCTTTCATATTGTTTTAAAAACTGTGTTTTATAAATGAAGTTGTGAGTTCTTTAAGATGAAATGTGCTTTCATCATCATCGAGTGCCATGTCCGCCACGAAGGTTGTGTACCATGAAGCGCTATTCCGCTCTGTATCTTGCTTTCTTGGTGCGGGTTGTCATAGGTTGATTTCTCCATCTTTTGATGGTCTGCCTCTGCCTCTTTGACCTTGTATTTTCTCCTCCATAATTACTTTTAGTGGGCTGTTGTGCCTTTTAACATGTCCCAAAAACCGCATTTGTCTTGTTTGAATTAAAATTACATGTGCTTTCCAGTGAAAAAAAAAAAATTAAATAATGTCTGTTTTTTTCAGATAAAATATTGTGTTTTTTTTTTTAAATATAAAAATGTTGGCTTTTAAAAACAAATATTGTGAACTTTTAAAAATAAAATGTGATTTTCAGATTTGTTTAAAAACCGTCCTTTACAAACATAATTGTGCCCTTTAATATGAAATGTGCTTTCCGCTGATAAAAACAATTCTGATAAAATATTGTGCTTTTCTTTGTTTTTCTACCTTGTTAACCATAGACCAGGCACACAAATGAAGCAGATATTTTTTTCAGCTTTGAATAAGCTATAAAAAAAGTAAAGAGTGGCGTATAGGGAATATGGTGTTAGTAACCATAATTTTTACACACCTTCGGCACATGGTTTTTGGGGTAATGTGGTCGGTATTACGCCCGTGCCGCTTTACTTTCCCAGAAAAAATTGAATTACTCGTTTAAGGGTGGGTGAACCTGGAAGCCGTATATCAATATAGAACCCGACGTCTTGTCTATTGTAGCCCAGTTCACTAACCACTGAGCCATCGCGGCTCCCTTTTGACTAAGCTATAATTAGCGTTAATGAGTGCAGAATGAAACAACTAATTAATGTGAAACCAATATCTTAGAAAAGTTGCAGATTAAAAGGGATCGAGGTCACCGACCTTCCGGTAGCCTTCTTGCGTCGGCTGGTGGAGGGTCGGGCTCGATGACCCATGCAGGATCAGTGTGAAATGCAGGATCACCGTTCATAGATCACATCTTACCGCGATGGTCAAGTGCTCCTGACGTTACTACACCAGGAACATCACGGCTGGGGTTTCCCCTCAAGACTGTTTGCCATCTCTTTCAAAGTTCTCACATTCAATTTCCTCATCTTTCTAGAAGCAAACGCAGATCTTTCTA
This sequence comes from Megaustenia siamemsis, assembly GCA_032433765.1. Lineage (NCBI taxonomy): Eukaryota > Metazoa > Mollusca > Gastropoda > Stylommatophora > Ariophantidae > Megaustenia > Megaustenia siamemsis. The sequence continues at coordinate 56,359,187 of JAVIAB010000101.1, read as the reverse complement.
GATGCAAACGTTGTCCAGATATGAGTACTTGAATTGGTGAACCCGAAAATCAGGAGGACCAGAAGAGGATGATATCCACACGTGACAATAAGGCTCCGCCGGCCTGTCACGCATAGTCGAGCTCGTGCCTTCAATCAACCTCTACTGCCACTGAGAGCCAGCGAAGCTCCAATGAAAATGTGAGATATTTGTTTTAGAGAACGAACGTCCAAGAAAACAGAATTAATTTCTCTTTCTTGATCACTGTCTTGTTTCCGCTCATTTCTTCACTGTTGATCTGTCTGTCTGTTTGCCTGTCTGTCTGTCTATTGTCCTTTCGAGTGAACTTTATGTTTGCATAACATATCTCACCACGTGCCCCTGCCCCTGGTCTAGGTAACAACTTATCATCATCAAACCTTATCTCAAAGTCTGGGTCCTCCTAAATCGCGGGTCAACAATCTAGAGCAGGGATGACCAATTTCTTTCAAATGGCGGACCACTTTTTAAATATATTTTTTTTTCTCGGACCACACACATAACAACATCAATATAAATAAACTTGGCATTTGTTTTAAGGTAATATTTTTTTTATATATATCGGCATTATTTGCTTACATAAATAATTTTGTTGCAATAGAGTTAAAAATGCCTAGTTGATTTGTAAAAATGAATAACGTTTGCTATTTATATTGTTTAACAAACATGTTTTAGTTAGGTCATTTTAAAGTTGATATGTAACAAACCTTAATGAGAACAATGTGGACGTTCATGTGCAGCAACAAGTTCATCAAAGTCAATGTGTAAAGAGGATGATGATATTCGTAATAAATCCTGAAGGTGGCCATCAGTGAGTCGATTTCTTTGCGACGATTTATTCTCCTTCATTGTTGAAAAAGCGCATTCACATATACATGTGCTTCCGAACATAGAAATAATTTTCAAACTGAAATCACTCAATGCGGGATATTTTTCCCGTGGCACAAGTTTCCAAACGTAAACTCCTATCTCCATTCTTGATTGGAAAAAGGGGTCACTTTGGAGGTTACATAACTCCAACTGAAAAGTGTCATGTTGTTGGAAAATGTCACACTTTATAGGGTTGTTAAACAATGCCAGTTCTGGTCGTATACCATTGAAGTCAGAAAATCGTTTATTGAATTGCTCCAATAGTTTGTCAAACATTAATACAGAAAATTTGAAATCAGCGTCACTGCGCTCCTCTATCAACTCTTTGCACGAAGGAAAATGAATGGAGTTTTCTTTGGCCAGGGAAAATCTAAAAACTTTTAGTTGACTTATAAATCCATCTAGGTGTCCTACCAAATCTGAGACTGTTTAGGAACGTCACTGTAGCTTCACGTTGAGTTCATTCATGTGCTGGGTGATATCAGTTAAAAAGACCAATACCCTGTTAAAATGTGGATCAGACATTTTTCTGTTCAGTTCTTTGTTGGTATCATATTTCTCTAAAAGCTGCTTTATCTCGTTTCTGAAAGCAAAAAACCACCTCAAACAATTCCCTATGCTTAGCCAGTGTACTTGTGTGTAGAGCACTAATTCACCATATTCCGACTCAACTTCTGATATAAAATTTATAAACTGTCAGTGTGTCAAAGCCCGATTCCCGCCTTTTATTAAATTCACACAATTTATTACAGTTTTCATAACATCCTCCACGTCTAGATTGTTGCCACACAGTGCCTTCTTGTGTATAATGCAATGTAATGCCGGGCAATGTATTCCAGCCTTCCTGAATAATCCAACTAAACCTGTTTGAGTACAACTCATTGACTTAGTGCCATATGTCACTATTGCTGAAAGTATGTTTATGTCACCGATACCGTTAATAACTTTCATAACTGAGTCATAAATGTCTTGACATTTGGTCGTATTATGCAATGAATCTAAAGCTAGTAGTTCTTTATTGATAATAAAGTCTTTTGAAACAGTTCTTATGAAAATTAAAAGTTGTGCTGTGTCTGATATGTCAGTAGATTCATCCAAAGCCAGAGAAAAGTAAGCGGAATTTGTAACAACACTCTTTAGTTTACCAGATAAATGAGAACTTATTTCCTCAACCTTCTAGTGACTGTCTATTTTGATAATGGAAAGCTCGCAAAATGACTGGCAATTTTTTCTTCCACAAATGCACGCGCCATGTTAATAGAACAACGCTTTACGAAGTCCCTCTCACATAAAGATTTTTTTTTTTCGCTATCTCTGCGCTTACAATAAACGATGCCATTAAGGAACTTGCTTGTTTTGTTGTTAATGTAATAAAAACATATTTCTGAACACTAACATTTTTCTTCAAATCGCACACAAGTGTAGAACGTATTGTACCAATGTAGTGCTTGTATTTAGCAGCGTGGTTCTGTGTGTAATGTCGTTTAAGATTATACTCTTTATTTACAGACAACACTTGCAAACACACAAGGGACTGCGGTTTGCTATCCTTATTGTTGATAATAAAAAATCATGTTCCCATTTCTCATGAAAAACCTGATTTTTTCATTTAATTGACTTTTATTGCTCATGTTATACCACGACCGAAGCAACAGACAATGAAAACAGATTAATAGCACTGTTTCCTGTTAAAAATAGAACTGTTCACTGTAACTCGACAAAATCAGAATGATCAGATCGGATATCGGATATATAATTTTGACTGATGAAAAGAGGATTGGAGAGAAAGAAACTGAAAGTAAAATAATTGTGGGGTGAATGTGTTCGGGAGGAGGAGGTGGGTGACTGACAGTATTTCTTGGCGGAAATTGTTTGAACTCACCGAACTGAGAGTCGTTCTAGAACCATTCGTCGGCTTCTTTCTTTGTTTCAGTCGATCGCAGGATGATCAAACGGAAAAAAGGATGGGTCGGGAATGCTTGCTTACGTTCGCCAGATGACTAAAGTATTCTAGAGTATTCAGACTACAATATTACTCATCGCCATCCGCCCTTAAAAGGACTTTATGTGGGCGTGTCTGCGTTGTGTTGTGATTTGCAGTAGAACTGTTGTCGGGGAGGCGACGTTAAACTAACTACCATAATGTTCCGAGTGTTAAACATAGGGCTACTTGTACTATTATTCTTCTTTAATTTACCTCGGATGTTTCCATCAATAATTATATTTTATTTTAAACAAACTACTACAGAATATTTGAGTTAAATTTCTCAACGGTAGAAGTTAATGTAACAAATTTTAAATCAATTTTACCCATGACATTTTGCGCAATGCAACCTGATTTTTATTTTTTATCCGCCGCGGGCCAAAAAATGGACGTCGCGGGCCACTTGTGGCCCGCGAGCACCTTATTGGCCATCCCTGGTCTAAATACACCTATCAGCAAATTTTATCACACATTACCATGTCCACGCGATGAACACAACAGATGTGTTTTCGTTCACGGACAATCCGTTCAGCCTTGAACTGGCAATTATAATAAAGACTTTCTTAAATATTGTCAAGAAGCACGATTTGCCAGCGTTGCTATTTTCGCAAAGTCATGTCTCCAACATCTAACCAACCTAATTTAAAAGTCCCTACATCAACAGCAGCTGCACAGCCAGAACAGCAGCAGGCTACACGGACCACATCGAAGTTAGATCAGGTGTAAGACAGGGGTGTGTACTGATGGATAATCATCATCATTGAATGCCGTCTCTGCATCGAAGGTTGGCTACCATCTCTTGCTTTGATGGTGCAGATTGTTATAGGCTGGCTATTCATCTTTTGATATTACTCGTCCATGTTAGTCTTGGTCTGCCTCTTTTACCTTGTATTTTCCCTTCCAATATTACTTTTATTAGGCTGTTGTGTCTTTTAACATGACCCTAAAATTTAATTTGTCTTGCTCTATTTGTGTTTAGTAGTTTTCTTTTCATTTTTATTTGTTTTAAAACTTCCTCGTTTGTTTTCTTTTCTTTCCATCCAATTCTACCTATACTCCTATAAATACACATTTCAAAGGCTTCAATTTTCTGTTCTGTTTTCTGGTCTAATGTCCATGTTTCTGCACCATACAGGAATATTTTTAAGATGTAAGATTTTACTATTCTTAGTTTTAGCCCTGGTGTTATTTGTTTTGATGCTAGTATATTTTTCATGGCATTGAAATTACTTTTTGCCATACCTATTCTTTTATTTATTTCAGTTGTACATTTTCCATCACGGTTATAGTATGTCCAAGGTAGTTGTAGTTCTGAACTGTCTCCAGTTCTATTCCTTCAATTTTGATATCCACTTGTGGGTTTTGGTGTATTTTCTTTGTTTAGGATCATAGTTTTAGTCTTTTTGATATTCATATCTAGTCCATAATTTTTGCTTGTCATGTTTATAACATTAAGTAATTGTTGTAGATATTTAGGATTTTCTGCTAGTAGTACAGTATCATCAGCATATCTTAGGTTATTGATTATCTTCCCATTAATGTAATGGCCCGGCATCTCAGTGCTGTTTTTAAAGATTTGCTCAGTGCATAAATTGAACAAGCCTGGTGCAAGGATGCATCCTTGAAGTTCTGTAGCATGTTATTGTTCTGACTGTACTGCTGCTGTTGATGTAGAGACTTTTAATTAGGTTGGTTAGATGTTGGCTTACTCTGTTCCGTTTGTTCTTAGAATGTCCCACAGTTGATCTCTATTTACTAAATCGAATGATTTTTCCTGGTCAATGAGTGCTATGTACACATGATGATTGTGGTCTGTCGTCTTTTCTGCAAGCTGTTTTAGGGTGAATAGAGAGTGAGTGAATAGAGAGTGAGTGAATAGGGACTGAGTGAATAGGCGGTGAGTGAATAGGGAGTAAGTGAATAGGGGTGAGTGAATAGAGAATGAGCGAATAGAGAGTGAGTGAATAGGGGGTGAGTGAATAGAGAGTGAATAGAGAGTGAGTGAATAGAGAGTGAGTGAATAGGGACTGAGTGAATAGGGGTGAGTGAATAGAAAGTGAGTGAATAGGGAGTGAGTGAATAGTGGGTGAGTGAATAGAGAGTGAATAGGGAGTGAGTGAATATAGAGTGAGTGAATAGGGAGTGAGTGAATAGGGGGTGAGTGAATCGATAGTGAATAGAGAGTGAGTGAATAGGGAGTGAGTGAATAGGGGGTGAGTGAATAGAAAGTGAGTGAATAGGGAGTGAGTGAATAGGGGTGAGTGAATAGAGAGTGAATAGAGAGTGAGTGAACAGAGAGTGAGTGAATAGGGAGTGAGTGAATAGGGAGCGAGTGAATAGGGAGTGAGTGAATAGGGAGTGAGTGAACAGAAAGTGAGTGAATAGGAGGTGAGTGAATAGGGGTGAGTGAATAGAGAGAGAATAGAGAGTGAGTAAATAGAGAGTGAGTGAATAGGGGTGAGTGAATAGGGGTGAGTGAATAGGGAGTGAGTGAATAGAAAGTGAGTGAATAGAGAGTGAGTGAATAGGGGGTGAGTGAATAGAGAGAGAATAGAGAGTGAATAAATAGAGAGTGGGTGAATAGGGGGTGAGTGAATAGGGAGTGAGTGAATAGAAAGTGAGTGAATAGAGAGTGAGTGAATAGGGGGTAAGTGAGTAGAGAGAGAATAGAGAGTGAGTAAATAGAGAGTGAGTGAATAGGGGGTGAGTGAATAGGGAGTAAGTGAATAGAAAGTGAGTGAATAGAGAGTGAGTGAATAGGGGGTGAGTGAATAGAAAGTGAATAGTGAGTGAGTGAATAGGGAGTGAGTGAATAGGGAGTGAGTGAATAGAGAGTGAGTGAATAGAGAGTGAGTGAATAGGGAGTGAGTGAATAGAGAGTGAGTGAATAGAGAGTAAGTGAATAGGAAGTGATTGAATAGAGAGTGAGTGAAAAGTAAAGTGAGTGAATAGGGAGTGAGTGAATAGAGAGTGAGTGAACAGAGAGTGAGTGAATAGAGAGATAATGAATAGGGAGTGAGGGAATAGAGAGTGAGTGAATAGGGAGTGAGTTAATAGAGAGTGAGTGAATAAAGAGTGAGCGAATAGGGAGTGAGCGAATAGAGAGTGAGTGAATAGAGAGTGAGTGAATAGGGAGTGAGTGAATAGAGAGTGAGTGAATAGGGAGTGAGTGAATAGAGAGTGAGTGAATAGAGAGTGAGTGAATAAAGAGTGAGTGAATAGAGAGTGAGCGAATAGGGAGTGAGCGAATAGAGAGTGGGTGAATAGAGAGTGAGTGAATAGAGAGTGAGTGAATAGAGAGTGAGTGAATAGAGAGTGAGTGAATAGGGAGTGAGTGAATAGAGAGTGAGTGAATAGAGAGTGAGTGAATAGAGTGTGAGCGAATAGGGAGTGAGCGAATAGAGAGTGAGTGAATAGAGAGTGAGTGAATAGAGAGTGAGTGAATAGAGAGTGAGTGAATAGGGAGTGAGTGAATAGAGAGTGAGTGAATAGAGAGTGAGTGAATAGGGAGTGAGTGAATAGAGAGTGAGTGAATAGGGAGTGAGTGAATAGAGAGTGAGTGAATAGAGAGTGAGTGAATAGAGAGTGAGTGAATAGAGAGTGAGTGAATAGGGAGAATAGGGAGAATAGAGTGAGTATACAATTTGTTTTCCAGAATCCTGTTTGAGAATCTCCTATCTGTAGTTCTATAATTGGTCTCAAGTCTTTTTGTTATAATTTTAGCCTATAACTTTCCCAATGGCTGAGAAGCGATATACCTCTATATTGGTCTATACAATCTCTCTTGCTACCTTTCTTTATCCACATTGGTACGATGATTGCCTGTTGTCCGCCTTCATAGTCTTTTTGTTGGTGTCTTGTTGCATTAAATAGACTTAGAATGGTGGATGCGATATTGTCTTTTTGTTGGTGTCTTGTTGCATTAAATAGACTTAGAATGGTGGAAGCGATATTGTCTTTTTGTTGGTGTCATGTTCCATTAAATAGACTTAGAATGGTGGATGCGATATTGTCTTTTTGTTGGTGTCATGTTGCATTAAATAGACTTAGAATGGTGGATGCGATATTGTCTTTTTGTTGGTGTCTTGTTGCATTAAATAGACTTAGAATGCTGGATGCGATATTGAGACGACCACAAAAAGAATGGATTGATCGAATATTGGAAATAACAGAAGAAGAAGCAACAGAAGAATAAACGTCAACAAACTGTATATCACCTCGACGCTGAAACGCAGATGAGGAAAGAAAGAAAAATATAAAAATATTATTCTGGTGACATGACTTTTGCGAAAATAGCAACGCTGGCAAATCGTGCTTCTTGTCAATATTTAAGAACGTTTTTATTCTAATTGCTAGTTCAAGGCTGCACGGATTGTCCGTGAACGAAAACACACCTGTTGTGTTCATCGCGTGGTCATCTTATCTTATCTTAGTACACCTGTCACGCCAAGTGGCGTATAGGGAAATATGGTGTTAGTGACCATACATTTTACAGACCTTCGGCACATGATTTTTGGGGTAATGTGGTCGCGATTACGCCCGTGCCGCTTCACTTTCCCAGAAAAAAATCCGGTACCCATTTAAGGCTGGGTGAACCCGGAAGCCGTCGGTTGGGATAGAACCCTACCCCTTGTCCTTTGTAGTCCAGTTCACTAACCACTAAGCTATCGCGGTTCCCATCGCGTGGACATGATAATGTGTAATTAAATTTGCTGATAGGTTTATTTAGACTACCAGTGTTTCTCTCCCTTTTTCGAGTTGCGACACCTTTTATTTTTGTCCAGTAATCTACGACCTCCAATTAAAGAAAGTTATATGTAATACTTGAACAAGAAAGGAAATAAAGAAAGTTATATGTAATACTTGAACAAGAAAGGAAATAAAGAAAGTTATATGTAATACTTGAACAAGAAAGGAAATAAAGAAAGTTATATGTAATACTTGAACAAGAAAGGAAATAAAGAAAGTTATATGTAATACTTGAACAAGAAAGGAAATAAAGAAAGTTATATGTAATACTTGAACAAGAAAGGAAATAAAGAAAGTTATATGTAATACTTGAACAAGAAAGGAAATAAAGAAAGTTATATGTAATACTTGAACAAGAAAGGAAATAAAGAAAGTTATATGTAATACTTGAACAAGAAAGGAAATAAAGAAAGTTATATGTAATACTTGAACAAGAAAGGAAATAAAGAAAGTTATATGTAATACTTGAACAAGAAAGGAAATAAAGAAAGTTATATGTAATACTTGAACAAGAAAGGAAATAAAGAAAGTTATATGTAATACTTGAACAAGAAAGGAAATAAAGAAAGTTATATGTAATACTTGAACAAGAAAGGAAATAAAGAAAGTTATATGTAATACTTGAACAAGAAAGGAAATAAAGAAAGTTATATGTAATACTTGAACAAGAAAGGAAATAAAGAAAGTTATATGTAATACTTGAACAAGAAAGGAAATAAAGAAAGTTATATGTAATACTTGAACAAGAAAGGAAATAAAGAAAGTTATATGTAATACTTGAACAAGAAAGGAAATAAAGAAAGTTATATGTAATACTTGAACAAGAAAGGAAATAAAGAAAGTTATATGTAATACTTGAACAAGAAAGGAAATAAAGAAAGTTATATGTAATACTTGAACAAGAAAGGAACTAAAGAAAATGGTAAAATTATTAATGGTTGAATTTCCTGCACAGTTGTTGTTCTTCTTTCCTTCCTTTTTATTTGCTTTACAGCGTCGAGGGGATGTATAGTATGCAGTATTTTGCACTTGTGTTGACCTCTGCTGCTGTTATTTTTTCTAGTGTTTCCAATATTCCATCAATCCATCATTTTCATGATTGGCCCTTGAGTCTGGTGTTCTCGTAACGTTTATTAAAGATTCGTTGTGTCATGGTTTGGTCTTTTTGTCTTATCAATTGGCCAAACCATTTTATCTAGTTTCTTTCTAGTGTATTCTATGGCGGGAAGTACTCCTAACCTTTTTCTCAGTTTCTTATTTCTGATTTTATCATTGAGGTCGTTTCCTGCCGTGCGTCTAACACATCTCATCTCTGTGGTGCGGTGCTGTAAAACAAATATAACTATACACTCATACCAAAAGATGTACTTTATGGACAACTAGTAGATGCCAAAGAATTAGGGACGTCAAAAACGTTGATGTATAGATGAAAACGTGACATGAAGATTCTGAACATAAACCCTGCAGCATGGGAATACATAGCTGCAGACCACAATCTTTGGAAACACACTCTAAAGCTGCAACTCAAACAAGAAACAGACAGATTTATAGAAAAAGTGAACACACGGCGTCAGAAAAGTATAAATAATATTTATAGGGGCGATGCAAATTACATAGTCAATTATGACTGACAGAGGCTACTATAGTCAACTATGACAGACGGGAGCTACTATAGTCAACTATGACTGATGGGGGCTACTATAGTCAACTATGACTGATGGGGGCTACTATAGTCAACTATGACAGACGGGAGCTACTATAGTCAACTATGACTGATGGGGGCTACTATAGTCAACTATGACTGACGGGAGCTAGTATAGTGAAGTATGACTGACGGCGCTACTATAGTCAACTATGACTGACGGGGCTACTATAGTGAACTATGACTGACGGAGGCTACTATAGTCAAATATGACTGACGGCAGCTACTATTGTCAACTATTACCGACGGAGGCTACTATAGTCAACTATGACTGACGGGACCTACTATAATCAACTATAACTGACGGAGCCTAATATAGTCAACAATGAATAACGGAGCCTAATATAGTCAACTATGACTGACAAGGCCTACTATAGTCAACTATGACTGACAAGGCCTACTATAGTCAACTATGACTGACAAGGCCTACTATAGTCAACTATGACTGACGGAGGCTACTATAGTCAACTATGACTGACGGAGCCTACTATAGTCAACTATGACTGACGGAGGCTACTATTGTCAACTATGACTGACGGAGGCTACTATAGTCAACTATGACTGACGGAGGCTACTATAGTCAACTATGACTGACGGAGGCTACTATAGTCAACTATGACTGACGGAGGCTACTATAGTCAACTATGAATGACGAGGCCTACTATAGTCAACTATGACTGTCGGAGCCTACTATAGTCAACTATGAATGACGAGGCCTACTATAGTCAACTATGACTGCCGGAGACTACTATAGTAAATTGTGACGGACGAGGCCTACTATAGTCAACTATGACGGACGAGGCCTACTATAGTCAACTATGACTGACGGAGCCTACTATAGTCAACTATGACTGACGGAGGCTACTATAGTCAACTATGACTGACGGAGCCTATTATAGTCAACTATAAATGACGAGGCCTACTATAGTCAACTATAACTGTCGGAGCCTACTATAGTCAACTGTGACTGACGAGGCCTACTATAGTAAACTATGACTGACGGAGCCTACTATAGTCAACTGTGAATGACGAGGCCTACTATAGTCAACTATGACTGTCGGAGCCTACTATAGTCAACTATGACTGACGGAGCCTACTATAGTCAACTATGACTGACGAGGCCTACTATAGTCAACTATAACTGTCGGAGTCTACTATAGTCAACTGTGACTGACGAGGCCTACTATAGTCAACTATGACTGACGGAGCCTACTATAGTCAACTGTGAATGACGAGGCCTACTATAGTCAACTATGACTGTCGGAGCCTACTATAGTCAACTATGACTGACGGAGCCTACTATAGTCAACTATGACTGTCGGAGCCTTCTATAGTCAACTATGACTGACGGAGCCTACTATAGTCAACTATGACTGTCGGAGCCTACTATAGTCAACTATGACTGTCGGAGCCTACTATAGTCAACTATGACTGACGGAGCCCACTATAGTCAACTATGCCTGTAGGAGCCTACTATAGTCAACTATGACTGTCGAAGCCTACTATAGTCAACTGTGACTGACGAGGTCTACTATAGTCAACTATGACTGTCGGAGCCTACTATAGTCAACTGTGAATGACGAGGCCTACTATAGCCAACTATGACTGACGAGGCCTACTATAGTCAACTATGACTGACGGAGTCTACTATAGTCAACTGTGACTGACGGAGCCTACAATAGTCAACTATGACTGACGGAGTCTACTATAGTCAACTATGACTGACGGAGTCTACAATAGTCAACTGTGACTGACGGAGCCTACTATAGTCAACTATAACTGACGAAGCCAAATATAGTCAACTATGAATGACGAGGCCTGCTATAGTCAACAATGACTGACGAGGCCTACTATAGTCAACTGTGACTGACGAATCCTACTATAGTCAACTATGACTGACGGCGTCTACTATAGTCAACTGTGACTGACGGAGCCTGCTATAGTCAATTATGACTGACGGGTCCTACTATAGTCAACTATAACTGACGAAGCCAAATATAGTCAACTATGAATGACGAGGCCTGCTATTGTCAACAATGACTGACGAGGCCTACTATAGTCAACTGTGACTGACGAATCCTACTATAGTCAACTATGACTGACGGAGCCTACTATAGTCAACTGTGACTGACGAAGCCTACTATAGTCAACTGTGACTGACGAAGCCTACTATAGTCAACAATGACTGACGAAGCCTACTATAGTCAACTATGACTGACTAGACCTATTATAGTCAACTGCGACTTTACTTGGGCTGCTATAGTCAACCATGACTGACTGGTGCTACTATTATCAACTATGACTGATTGGGGCTACTATTGTCAACTGTGACCGACGGTGGCTACTATAACTATAAACAAATTCCTAAGGAATTATCAGACGACCCATTTGTTAGGTTGTATCTGATTTTTTACAAAAGTGGACTTAAGATTGTATCCTTGAAAGTTATAATTTGAAACATTGGACCAACCAGGTGGCTTCGATAACAATGTTGATGATGGTGATGATGGTGATGATGGTGATCGCAAGGACAAGCAACAATGCCAGGGATTGCAATACAAGTAGAAACGTCTGTGGACCAATTTGTTGAGCAGATTGTCATATGTTTTGGTTCCCATCTCCAGTCCTTCCATTTTTTATATGAAAAAAGAGTAATTATTCCCCTCCACTATCCTGCTAGGGAGCCGCTATAGCTCAGTGGTTAGTGAACTGGACTACAAAGGACACGAGATATGGTTCGATCCCAAACGACGGCTACCAATTTCACCCAGCCTTTAATGGGTACCGGATTTATTTTCTGTGAAAGTAAAGCGACAAGGGCGTAATGCCGTACTCCGTACTGCCTGCCCACGATTTATGACAACCTAATCTCCGTTCTTCGCTGAGGTCAGACAAAACACAACTAGCTTAAACAAAGCAGTCAGTAATACCGTTGAACTCACACATGTCACGTTTATTGCTCACAAAGGCATACTCCCATATGGATCACACCCACAATAGTGATATCATTCACAATACTAAAAAGTCTGTTATCATGAATAAGCTAACAACTTTTGAATAACAGGCTCAGCATGGCTTATGCTAAGCGAGCACTAGTGATATCAATCACAATACTAAAAGTCTCTTCACATGAATAAGTTAACAGCTTCTTAACAACTGGCACTTCTCACTCGAATTTAAGTCCTACTAGTTTGACTACCTTAGCTTAACTGACCTGTCCTGTCCACTGTCGCAACTCTACTGTTTATGATCCCCGGTATCGTCTAGCCAACTAGCCCAGACGCCCGTACTGACCGCTCGCTCTGAATCAAATGTTCCTAACTTAAACTCCTTTGTCTCGCTTAACTCTCCCCTACCTCGTTTTTGATCGCCCTACACGCTTTCTCCCTGATTCACGATGTGTTCGTATTCTCCGCTTTCCCCGTGGACCTGAATCCTATTACTAAGGGCAGGAGACAAATAATAATAAATGAATATTATTATAGAGGGAAACTTCCGAGGCGATAATCAGTGAATCAATTCAGGGGAAGAGGTATGTTTACAGCACTCGGGAAAAATGACAAATAATCAACAACAGAAACAAATATGGACCAAGGCAGGATCGAACCCGTACTCAGTGGCACAACGCCTTGCCACGAAAAGTCAAACCTGAGTGGCAGTGTTCCCTAGCGTTTGGCTTTTCGTGGCAAGGCGCTGTGCCACTGAGTACGGGTTCGATCCCGCCTTGGTCCATACTTTTTTCTGTTGTTGATTATTTGTCATTTTTTCCGAGTGCTGTAAACATACCTCTTCCCCTGAATTGATTCATCCTATTACTAATACTCTCCGACCTATTTATCTCTCCTTGACCCGCACCAATTCTACCCTTCTCTCACCCTCTTGTTATCTCCCTGTTTTATCGGCAAAAGCCTTCTTCAGATATTACACTTATTGTTTTCTCCTTTGCTATCTATCTTTGTTACTCGTCAATTTCCACTATAATATTTAGAAGAGTTTGTGTTTTGAAGGCTTTAGCTGAAATGAGAGTCCAGAACATTTACCTCAGTCTAAAAATTAATGTTTTAGGGAAGCAGTTCCATTTTTTGATTTCACAAAAGGTAATTTTTTTTTATAAAGTCAATATTAACGTTTGAATGATATTTTAGTAGTAATTAAGTCGTAATTAGATCGTAATAAAAAAATGAAAAATTGACAAATCTGAGAATGTCCAGGTACATTATTTAATTATGAGCCACAAAAGTGTTTACGTGGTACAGCTTATTGTAATCACGTTGAATGTATAATAGAGGAAGCAAGTGTATTTTATCTTCATGGAAAGACATAACTGAACAAATTAACTAATGTATTAGTGACTGTGCATGTTGGACACCCCCTGGGTGGGACTGCCAGGACCAGACAACCACCTAAAGCTCGTGGGCTAATCCATTATTTTAAAGTTCGCTTCTCAAGGGGCAAAAGCTCTGCAAAGAACAGTATGAAGAAGTTTGTCTGACCAGTCAAAGCAGTCAGTGATATTTGAGTAAAAGTTGTACTTGTAGAGAAAGTGTTAAAATAGTCAGTGATATTTGAGTGAAAGTTGTACTTGAAGAGAAAGTGTTAAAGTAGTCAGTGATAGCTGAGTGAAAGTTGTACTTGTAGAGAAAGTGTTAAAGTAGTCAATGAAAGTTGCACTTGTAGAGAAAGTGTTAAAGTAGTCAGTGAAAGTTGCACTTGTAGAGAAAGTCTTAAAATAGTCAGTGATAGCTGAGTGAAAGTTGTACTTGTGGAGAAAGTGTTAAAGTAGTCAGTGAAAGTTGCACTTGTAGAGAAAGTCTTAAAATAGTCAGTGATAGCTGTGTGAAAGTTGTACTTGTGGAGAAAGTGTTAAAGTAGTCAGTGATAACTGAGTGAAAGTTGTACTTGTAGAGAAAGTGTTAAAACAGACAGTGCTAACTAGCATAAAGTGAAGTTGGATAGTGCATGTGTTCAGAATAGCCCAGGAAGCAGCCACAAGAATTGCCAAGCCATGGACTTCTGCGTGAAGGAAGAAGCGGCACACCAAGAAAAACTTGTTGGAATACAGCGGAAATAGAGGTGAATAATATTGACTACTATTTCAATGTTGAAGTAGTCTTTCCATGGCTGTGAAATATGGAGAGTGTCAAGATACCGACTTTCATAAATATATGATGGCGCAGAATGAAAGGATAACAATTGCAGGACGTAACCACTAAATTATAACTGTGGGAAAGTACCAGCAAGAGACATGTGGACAAAAAGATAAGACGCAGATAATGGTGCTGGATAGGACGCACACAACGGTAGCCAACAGAAAGTATTGCACAGCAAGCCCTTTTTTGTAATCCTCATGGGAGGAGATAAAGAGGAAGACTAAGATACATTTGGAGAAGACAAGTAGAATAGATATTAACTCTTGCCATACGTTTCGCCGGGGTGTCCGGTTAGCGCAATCGATAGGCGGTTGGCTTACCACGGCAACAGCCGGGGTTCGTACCCTGGCGAGGACACCTGGGTTTTACTAATTCCCTAAAAATTAGTGGGAGCCGCGATAGCTCAGTGGTTAGTGAACTGGACTACTACGGACAAGGGGTAGGGTTCGATCCCAACCGACGGCTCCGGGTTCACCCAGCCTTAAATGGGTACCGGATTTTTTCTGGGAAAGTAAAGCAGCACGGGCGTAATACCGACCACATTACCCCAAAAATCATGTGCTGAAGGTCTGTAAAATATAGGGTCACTAACACCATATTTCCCTATACGCCACTTGGCGTGACGGGGGGTACTTTACTTTTTTTTTATACGTTTCGCCGCCTAGTGCGTCTTTCTTAATTTGATTTGTGTGAACCGTCATCAAACCATACTCTTTTTACTTGTCTTATATCATCTTAGTATTACTAAAATCTAATATCTGGCTCAATTATATAAAAATGCGTAAATATGTTATATGACAGATAGCTATAAATATGGTGGTTGATTCTTAAGACCATTAAAAAAAATTATCTCTGAAATATATTCCAATGTATTGGTAAAAAGGCTTCTGAACGCAAAGAGTTAAGAATGTGGGGAAGGAATGAAACAATCTTAACAGAATAACAAGAAACAGAAAGACTTGGAAAGTGTTGAAAACCTATGCTTTACAGTGAGATGAAAGTGTTTGTTGAAAACCTATGCTTTACAGTGAGATGAAAGTGTTTGTTGAAGACCTATGCTTTACAGTGAGATGAAAGTGTTTGTTGAAGACCTATGCTTTATAGTGAGATGAAAGTGTTTGTTGAAGACCTATGCTTTACAGTGAGATGAAAATGTTTGTTGAAGACCTATGCTTTACAGTGAGATGAAAGTGTTTGTTGAAGACCTATGCTTTACAGTGAGATGAAAGTGTTTGTTGAAGACCTATGCTTTATAGTGAGATGAAAGTGTTTGTTGAAGACCTATGCTTTACAGTGAGATGAAAATGTTTGTTGAAGACCTATGCTTTACAGTGAGATGAAAGTGTTTGTTGAAGGCACATGCTTTACAGTGAGATGAAAGTGTTTGTTGAAGACCTATGCTTTACAGCGAGGTGAAAGTGTTTGTTGAAGTCACATGCTTTACAGTGAGATGAAAGTGTTTGTTGAAGTCACATGCTTTACAGCGAGGTGAAAGTGTTTGTTGAAGTCACATGCTTTACAGTCAGATGAAAGTGTTTGTTGAAGACCTATGCTTTACAGCGAGGTGAAAGTGTTTGTTGAAGTCACATGCTTTACAGCGAGGTGAAAGTGTTTGTTGAAGTCACATGCTTTACAGTGAGATGAAAGTGTTTGTTGAAGTCACATGCTTTACAGCGAGGTGAAAGTGTTTGTTGAAGTCACATGCTTTACAGTGAGATGAAAGTGTTTGTTGAAGACCTATGCTTTACAGCGAGGTGAAAGTGTTTGTTGAAGTCACATGCTTTACAGTGAGATGAAAATGTTTGTTGAAGACCTATGCTTTACAGCGAGGTGAAAGTGTTTGTTGAAGTCACATGCTTTACAGTGAGATGAAAGTGTTTGTTGAAGACCTATGCTTTACAGCGAGGTGAAAGTGTTTGTTGAAGTCACATGCTTTACAGTGAGATGAAAGTGTTTGTTGAAGACCTATGCTTTACAGCGAGGTGAAAGTGTTTGTTGAAGTCACATGCTTTACAGTGAGATGAAAGTGTTTGTTGAAGACCTATGCTTTACAGCGAGGTGAAAGTGTTTGTTGAAGTCACATGCTTTACAGTGAGATGAAAATGTTTGTTGAAGACCTATGCTTTACAGTGAGATGAAAATGTTTACCTATGCTTTACAGTAAGATGAAAGTGTTTGCAGAAGACCTATGCTTTACAGTGAGATGAAAGTGTTTGTTGAAGACCTATCCTTTACAGTGAGATGAAAGTGTTTGTTGAAGACGTATGCTTTACAGTGAGTGTGTTGAAGAGATATACGTCACAGTGAGTTTTTTTTTTAAAGACATATGCTTCACAGTGAATTTGTTGAAGACATATGGCTTCACAGTCAGTTTGTTGAAGACATATGCTTCGCAATGAGTTTGTTGAAGACATATGCTTCACAGTGAGTTTGTTGAAGACATATGCTTCACAGTGAGTTTGTTGAAGACATATGCTTCACAGTGAGTTTGATGAAGACATGTGCTTCACAGTGAGTTGAAATGTAGAAAAAAGGAACCGCTGCAGACGACCAATAATACTTGAACAGATAACGTTAGCGACTCATAATACTTGAACAGATAACGTTAGCGACTCATAATACATGAACAGATAACGTTAGCGACTCATACTACATGTACAGATAACGTCAGCGACTCATAATACATGAACAGATAACGTCAGCAACTCATAGCTGCCTGCTTGAGTTTTGAGTTACTCGCGGGTCATCATCATTGCACTCCCAACATGTCCATAGGTGCTCAGATACCCTTCTCAGGAAGTCTCGCAGTGTCCAGCGACTGACGACTCCAGTTCTGTGTTGGTTGATTAGTCTTCTTACCTGCCCATTAAGTTTCTCGTTTCTGGCTGTGCCCATCTTAACTCCCATTTCTTTCATCCGAAGGAGTGACATGAACTTATGGTTGTCGAAGTCCTGTGCCCTTTCCACATCTCGAAGGGCATTGATGATGTCCGCACGATTCGTTGGTTAATTTTCTTCAACGACAGCACAGCAAGCCAACCTGTCCGATCTTTCATTTCTCCCTACTCCCGCATGTCCAGGGACGTAGACAAAGGTGACTAACTAAATTGTTCACTTCTACAATGACTCTACCCATTGCCTGCTTACAGAGCATGCCTCCACTTTCCTTATCGTGCTCATCAAATCACTTAGTATGCAGTCGTGAGTGTTAGTCTTGCGACTCATAGCAGGGTCAAATCAAAGAAATACTGCTTGTTGATAGGAAGTGGCAGCCAAACATCTTCTTTGGCAACAAGCTGTTGTTCTGCATTTAGACTCTAAAGTTGATGTACAAGACCGTTCTCTGTTAACCTTCTCTGGTTTCCCAAATTTTAGAACCAGAACTGATCGAAACTTCATGTGATTGCCCTGGGAAACAAACTGATTAGATTGTCCAAGTGACATGGTAGTCAATCTTTGATGTGAAGACGGTACTCAATGAATGATTGACGTGATTCTCGTGTGGGCCTCCAAGGTGGGGAGAGAAAAATAATAGAGTAACTGATATCTACCACACATGTCATAAGAGACGACTAAGGAGGTTTGGAATTGACACCTGTACAGTGGAGTATGACGTGCACGGAGCGACCTTGCCAACGTAATTTAACTTTTTTCACAAAGTGGTGGAGCTGATTTCGGAATTTCTGACTGCAATGAAACTGACTCCATGGATAGAATATAATAGAAGAGATTGAAGGAAGAAGAGGTTGAAGTGGATATAGTCAAACGCTGGTTTGTTGTTAATTGTCATATTGTCCATTACAACCAAACGATTCAGTTGTTTGTGGTTTCTTTCGTCTACTCTCTCTTTGCTGCTTCTTTACATGACTTCAATGTCTAAACCTATTTGGCTACCTCAAAGTTAACTTTAGATTTACAAAGGCTCGCACGCATAATGTTAGCCTAACCGAAAATAAAACCGGATAGCCCTCTAACTAGCGTGCCGCTCTCAGCTATAGGGGCTGTATACGCCTGACGTAACTCTACCCACAACTACATTTCCCGTAAAGCTGAAAACGTCACGCTTGTTGGAGGCTTTCCGAGAATTCCCTCTCAACTCGCAGGCCTTAATAATACTGTAGTTGGCAGTGACTCATCATCATGTATCGGGCCTAGTGGCGTAGGTGATCATGTCTCTCCACAACTTTCGATCTCGGCAGCTATTTATAATTTCTGTTGTTGACCTTCTGCCAAGCCATTCTCTTAAGCTGTCTGTTATTTTTTCTCTTTGCTTCCCTCTATCTCTTCGTCCCTCAATTTTTCCAGTTGTTACAATATATTCAAGTTGTTCGCTTCTCATTACATGGCCAAAAAATGATGATTGTCTCTTCCTAACATTG
The DNA here is from genome assembly GCA_032433765.1 of Megaustenia siamemsis. Lineage (NCBI taxonomy): Eukaryota > Metazoa > Mollusca > Gastropoda > Stylommatophora > Ariophantidae > Megaustenia > Megaustenia siamemsis. The sequence continues at coordinate 56,340,335 of JAVIAB010000101.1, read as the reverse complement.
CAAATTAGTTCTCGTTTTGCTTTGACCTCTCTCAGAACCTCTTCATTACTCTTCTTAGCTGTCCATGGTATTCTCAACATTCTTCTGTGAAACCACATTTCTACAGACTCCAGTGATTTTCTTGTCTGTTGTCCTATTTTCCATGACTCGCATCCATATGTTAAGACTAGCTCTACGTAACATTTAAGAACTCTTTTCTTGTTTCTATTGTCAAAAATGGATTGCATAGTATCTTCCTCATTTTATGGAAAGCTGCTTTTGCCTGAGCCATTCTACATCTCACCTCTTTTGTACATCCTCCGTCTGAGGTTAACAAAGTTCCCAAATATTTAAATTCATTTTAAATGGCAGTGATTACCTGCTCATATTATGATGTCATTGCTAAATGTGAAACCACAGCCATCATTAACAGTAAGATCAGGGAGCAGAAAGAAAATTACCCGAGGCATTTCCGGGTAGAATAACGTCAATTGTCTATAATTTGCATATCTAAAGATGTCACGATTATGGGGTTATTCTGGGATATTCCTCTCTGCCTGCTGGTCTAACTACTATAAATGGCTGTGGTTAAATGGCATTTACTTCTAAAGGTGGGATGGGGGAGGTGTGACATTTCTAAACTACTACCAACTTCCTAGTCCATTGATGTCAACTGAAGTAAAAATATGTATTCATTGAAATACCTAAAAGCTAGTGCTGACATTTGAAAGTTAATCATGAATATTTTGACACTAGACAAACACACTCGTGGAGGTAAAAATGTAAAGGTACCTCCTAAGCAATTTCGTTGGGTAATTAAGAAGTTAGTGACTTCATTGTACTAAGACTAAGTTTCATGACATGGTGCGGTCAGATCCCTTCCTCACTTCATTTCCATCACAGATATCTCTGCTACCCATATGAAGAGTAGAGTAACTAAACTAATTGACAAATAAGACCAACTACAACGTTTCGACAGAACCTATGATCAGGTATAAAACACTTTTACTAACTGAACACTTCAATCATTTCCAGAAACCACAACACAGCCAAAAAAATGGCTGAGAAACACGGTGACCAGGATTTACATAGAGTAAGGTGAAAAGATAAATAGACAATAGGCCAGGTAGGGTTTGATTAGACCAACAGCAACCAAACAGTGAACAATTGGAAAAATGAAATGTGTTTCATAAGGTAAGACGAAAACGAAAATAATTTTGGACTTATTAAATCCTACCTGCTCTATTGTCTACTTATCTTCTAACCCGACTCAAACGTAAATCCTAGTCACTGCTTTTTTCCGCCATTGTTTTAGATCTGTGTTGTGTTTCCTGGCTTAGATTTATGTGTTTAATTTGTTAAGTTTATCTGTTATATCTGATGAAGGTTTTTGCCGAAACGTTATTGTTTTTCAATAAGTTTAGCTGCTCCATGCCGTTTTATGTCTATTTTAAGTGTTCTCTGCAGCCTTACTTCACCCCCTACCCCGTATAGTATTTAATATTTTGTATATTTGATATTTGTGCTTATTGCTCTTCCATAGAGGCTGAGTAGCTACAGAGAACCATGTAAGATCTAAGCCTGAACTGCTATTTGACCTCTGAACCACCTACGCTGACATTCAGTCGTCGGTAGGCGGATACGCTAACTACAACAGCTCAGGGTTGTCATGTTGAGTGAGGGAAATAGACGAAATGTTGAGTGCTAGGAACAGACAAAATGTTGAGTGAGGGCAATATACAAAATGTTGAGTGAGAGCAACAGACAAAATATTGAGTGAGGAAAATAAGCAAAAAGTTTTGAGTGCTAGGAACAGACAAAATGTTGAGTGAGGGCAATATACAAAATGTTGAGTGAGGGCAATAGACAAAATGTTGAGTGAGGGCAATATACAAAATGTTGAGTGAGGGCAATATACAAAATGTTGAGTGAGGGCAATAGACAAAATGTTGAGTGAGGGCAATATACAAAATGTTGAGTGAGGACAATATACAAAATGTTGAGTGAGGGCAATAGACAAAATGTTGAGTGAGGGCAATATACAAAATGTTGAGTGCGGGCAATAGACAAAATGTTGAGTGAGAGCAATAGACATAATGTTGAGTGAGGGCAATAGACAAAATGTTGAGTGAGGGCAATATACAAAATGTTGAGTGAGGGCAATAGACAAAATGTTGAGTGAGGGCAATAGACAAAATGTTGAGTGAGGGCAATAGACAAAATGTTGAGTGAGGGCAATAGACAAAATGTTGAGTGAGGGCAATAGACACAATTTTGAGTGAGGGCAATAGACATAATGTTGTGTGAGGGAAACCGACAAAATTTTGAGTAAGGCAATAGACAATATGTTGAGTGCTAGGAATAGACAAAATGTTGAGTGCTAGGAATAGACAAAATGTTTAGTTAGGCCAATAGACAAAATGTTGAGTGCTAGGAATAGACAAAATGTTTAGTTAGGCCAATAGACAAAATGTTGAGTGCTAGGAATAGACAAAATGTTGAGTGAGGGCAATAGACAAAATGTTAAGTGCTAGGAATAGACAAAATGTTGAGTTCTAGGAATAGATAAAATGTTGAGTGCTGGAAATAGACAAAAACAAACTGTTACGAGAAGGGAATAAACAAATCTTGAGTGAGGATAATAAAAAAAATAAAACCAGTTTGTTAAGTGAGGGTGATGGAAAAAAAATACGTTAAGTGCTGTAACCACACAGAAGCAATATTCCGAGTACTGGTAATACACACACACATATAGACATGACAATATAGAAAAGAAAATCTTCACGAATCAATATAACACAACAAACAAATAGCGATAAATAATATAAGGGAATTAGAATAAACCAAAAATATTGCAAGGATCGTTTTCATTTGTTTTAATAATTTATTGAGATGTTAAAGAATCATCTTGTGGTCAGACGTAGACTGAGTGTAACCAAGACGAATGTTCTGTAACAGACTTTGATTTAATATCTCTTGTATATGTGTGTCATGTTGATATCAATGTTTCTGCCCTTCTTTGTTGCAAGTGCAGTTTTAATAACCAACAACGGCGACCACACTTTGAGACGTACATCAAATGTTTCATTAGATGGAATACTGAACTAAAAAAAAGGAGAAAATTTCTCTTCTGTGACAAGGCGGCGTAGCGACACTTTAACGCCCTATGATAGCTCCTAGTCGCTCTGTGTAGCGTTGTCCCTCTTCAAGAAGTTCAGAATTTGGTTGTATACTGGCAAAAACTTTTCTTGGGAGTAAGGGATTAGAGTTGATTTGAGACTGATTTTGAGAAGCACGGGATTGCTGGCTGAGTATTGGTCCCATTGAACTTCAGCTCCGTTTTCCAAAACTTTTGTGGCTGAGGGGGTTACCGGTCTTAGCGAAGTTCGTCCACCAGGTCTGGGTCTTGTCTCCCACGGCAAGATCATCCGCCGGCGTCAGGTACGCCACAACTCCGACTTGGTCAGCCGTAAACACAAAGGGGAGATCGCCACCGTGGACAGTTCCCCACCAGCTTGGTGCAAGGCTCTGAATGTTAAGGCTTGACTTAACTTGGTAATCAAATTCGTAAACGTAATTCTGAAAACCACTTCCGCCATTTGCTTCGTACTTCTCTAGCTCCAGCAGCTCTGATGCTGCAAACAGAATGTCCGTGTAGACATTAACCAGGCTGGTTCGAATTGCCAGAAGATCGGTCTGATTGCCAAGGTATATATTCTTTGGGTACAAATAATAATACATAAATATTATTATATGGGGAACTACCGAGGCGATAATAGGGAATAATAGAACAAAGAAGTATGTGTTAGCACTCGGAAAAATTGACAGACAAACAACAATAGAAAAAAACGAAGAACAATATATGGTCCGAAGTGGGATCGAACCCGTACTCAGTGGCACCGCGCCTTGCCACGAGAAGCCGAACGCTTGGCACACTGCCACGCAGCCAACTAAAAAATTGGCTATTGCAGCAGTGTCTTGCACGAAAGGCGCTCTCAATGACTATAGCAAAGGGTAACATATATTCTTTACCAGATTAACGAGGTATTCCCTGGATGTGTTATCCATTGAGTTGGATATGAACAGGTTAGCTATGTTTTCTTCGAACTCTTCCCGAGTTAGCCCATCATCGTCCTGATCTACAATCGCAGGTGACCATTCACCGGAGTTGAAGCCCCTGAGAGTGTCCACCTTGTTAAACAGGCCATTGTCCAGTAAATCTTCAGGATAGTTTGGTAGGAAGCCAAACGTGGTTTCTACTCTCGGAATGGCTATCATGTCAATGTCAAGGGTTTGTCTAAGAGTATAACTGGCATTGTACAGCTCAAGGGCGTCTACCTTCCGAAGACAGGCCAGGAAAGCGGACGAGTCTGTATCTGCACATCCAACATTCTTGCCGACCTGTTTTGTGTACTCGTCCACACCCACCTCTGTGGCTGTCCTCTCCACCGCCCACACACACAAAGAAGACCCGCTCTGCATGATCGCTCGATGAAATAAACCTTTAGATAGAGGCGAAACGAGATGTAGGGAGACACTGGACGACCCAGCACTTTTTCCAAAGATGGTTACAGTCCCTGGATCACCACCAAAAGCATGGATGTTCTTCTGTACCCAATTGAGCGCCAAGACTTGATCCAACAACCCGTAGTTTCCTGGCATGACGTCATCTCCTGTGGACATGAACCCGTACGCACCAAGTCTGTAGTTGATGGTTACCACGACAACGCCTCTGGCGGCTAGAGTGGATCCATCAAACGTTAAATCGGAGCCCGATCCAGTAACGTAGCCACCCCCGTGGATCCAGACCATCACAGGAGCCGAACCTTTAACGGACGGAGTGTAGATGTTCAGAAACAAGCAATCTTCAGATTCCTCTTCACTCCCTTCAGGTGTCTGTATACACTTCTTGCCAAAGTCCACAGCCTCCTTATCTCCCTGCCAGTCGGGCGCTAGTTCCGGTGCAGCAAAGCGTCTGTCACCTAGAAACAAGAATATTAATACGCCTTGATTGTTTAGACCAAAATCATGGAAGACTTTCATTTCAGAGAACTATTTCTTCTCGCATATTCTTAGAACATTATTCTACACACTAACATTAATTGATGTTTATGGTAAACAAATAAATAATATAGGAGGGGCTGTCGGGAAACTTCTTCTACCTTTCAGCTCCCAGTGGAGCATAGGTCTTCAACAAACACTTTCCAAGTCGTTCTGTTTTTTGCCATTCTTTTAAGATCATTCCATGTCTTCCCCATCATCTTCATCTCTGCTTCAATCTGTCTTCTCCAAGAATTCCTTGGTCTTCCTCTTTGTCTTTTCCCCTGGGGATTCCAAAAAAGGGCCTGTTGTGTAATACTCTCAGTTGGCTTCCGTAGTGTGTGTCCTATCCATCGCCATGGTCTTCGCTGTATCTCTTTATCCACTGGTATTTGACCGGTACATTTCCATAATTCCACGTTAGTGACTTTGTCCTGCCGTTTCCATCCCTTTATTCTTCACAAACTTCTTCGGGAAACTACCCTACTGTAATTACCGTGACGTAACCACTTGACATATTTTCTTGGAAAGCTGAAGTTAGATTTTAGAGTCATGTGGTTGATATTACGCAAGACAACTCTTTCATTCTCAAAATAATCTCTGATATTATTTTCGAAAACCTGGTGAACCACGAAGACATAACTGTTCGATAACATCTGAGAACTGAACCTTAACCGCTTTGATCAGTTGCGAACGCATTAACCAATCAGCTATCGAGTTTTTAATTCAATATCATTTTATCCAAAATTAGGATAATCGATCCACAAAGGATCAAGACACAAGTCCCACTTACCCCTCCACTTTGGGTTCGATGATTGCAACATCCGCGTTAACACAGACTGTCTAACGCAGCAAGGAACACCCTTGTTCTCGATATCGTGAGCTTTCTTGATGTTTATTGGACAGTCAACTATATAGATGGCCCACAGAGAAAAAAATTAAGTTGGAAAACACACCAATTAGCGTTAAGTTTTCAGCTATACTAGTTATAGACGGTTGACGTTAGTGTATCTACAACTGTAAGTAAAAAAAAAAGTAAAGTACCCCCGTCACGTCAAGTGGCGTATAGGGAAATATGGTGTTAGTGACTATATTTTACAGACCTTCAGCACATGATTTTTGGGGTAATGTGGTCAGTATTACGCCCGTGCTGCTTTACTTTCCCAGAAAAAAATCCGGTACCCATTTAAGGCTGGGTGAAACCGGAAGCCGTCGGTTAGGATCGAACCCTACCCCTTGTCCGTGGTAGTCCAGTTCACTAACCACTGAGCTATCGCGGCTCCCTATCTACAACTGTCCCTGCTTGCAAAGCTGAAAACGCTACACAAGTTGAGGTGTTTTTCGAATTTATTTTCTCACTGTTGGCCATCTATATAGCTGGTTGTGTTTAAAACAAGTCATTGAATCTTCATTCTTCTTTTTTCTTTTCGCTGATACCTAAAAGGTGTCGTGGTTTATATCATTTGTCGTTCTTGTGCTGCTCGAATTGTCTGAATTAGTAATTTTCCTTTGTTGTTACATGTCTCTGTCACTGCATCTATCCATCTTCTTCTGGGTCTTCCTCTTGGTCTTTTTCCATGCATTCTCGAGAAGAACGCCCTAGATGGTGATTGGTAAGGATTCATTCTGACCAGGTGGCCAATCCATTTAAGTTGTTGTTGTTCTATATATTCTTGGCAGGGTTTTGTTCCTACTATTTTTCTTATGGTTTCATTTGGTATTCTATCTCTTTTTGTGTTGTTTGTTACTTTTCTCAAGCAACGCATCTCACATGTATTGATCTTACTTAAATGTGATTTAGAAAGGGTCCATGTTTGACTTTCATAGCATAAAGTTGGTATGAAGATGCTATTTATCATTTGTTGTTTAGCTGGCATAGAAATGTTTGGATGTCTTAGCAACGGTGAAAGCTGGTATCAGTCATTGAATAAACATGATTAAAGAGTGAATGTTCAACTTGAGATTGCTTATGTTAGAGCATAATAAATCATAAACGTCATAAGTCAAGACATCATTTTATTTGGATTTGATACTTTCTAAACGTCATAAGTCAATACATAATTTTATTTTTAATTGAAACTTTCTAAACGTTATAAGTCAAGACATCATTTTATTTGGATTTGATACTTTCTAAACGTCATAAGTCAATACATAATTTTATTTTTAATTGAAACTTTCTAAACGTTATAAGTCAAGACATCATTTTATCTGGATTTAATACTTTCTAAACGTCATATGTCAAGACATCATTTTATTTGGATTTGATACTTTCTAAACGTCATATGTCAAGACATCATTTTATTTGGATTTGATACTTTCTAAACATCATAAGTCAAGACATCATTTTATTTGGATTTGATACTTTCTAAACGTCATAAGTCAAGACATAATTTTATTTGGAATTGAAACTTTCTAAACGTCATAAGTCAAGACATCATTTTATTTGGATTTGATACTTTCTAAACGTCATAAGTCAAGACATCATTTTATTTGGATTTCTATCTATCTATCTATTGACCTTTCGAGCCGTAACCGGCCCATAGGGCGTAGACCAAGATACACCTTCTCCTATATGAATTTTTGTTCTAGCAGTTTTCTTTTAAAGATATTTTATCAAATCTCGCCATCTGTCTCTGTTCTGTGCAAGCAGTTCTATCTCATTGAGGGAGCCGATTCCTGCTGCTCTTGCCTCTCTCATCAATGTTCTTCTCAGTGTCTCCCTGGGTCTTCCTCTTTTTCTTTTACCTGTTGTTTCCCATATGAGGGCTTGCTTTGCTATTCGATTATTATCTCTTCTCATCACATGTCCAACGTATGACCATCGTCTTTTCTTTATTACTGAAGATATTAGTGGTTGATTGGCGATTTCTCTAATTTCCTCGTTTGTTTTGAATTCGTTCCATTCTATACCAAGTATTTTCCTTAGACATTTATTTTCGAATGCGTTCAACTTTGTTTCTATATCTCTTGTTGTTTTCCAGCTTTCACACGCATACGTAAGGGTTGATAGTACATTTGATTTGAATAGCCTAAGTTTTGTGTTTGTGCTAATGAGTTTTGATTTCCACAACTTTTCAAGGCTTCTGAAAGACATTGCTGCTTTAGCCAGTCTGATTCTAATTTCTTTGCTCGTATCCCCTTCTCGATCAATGTGACTTCCAAGATAGATGAAGTGATCGATCTCTTCTACTGGTTTGTTTTCCATGTATATTTTGTCACTTGTTGGAATTAAACTTTTCATGACTTTAGTCTTTTATTTGGATTTGATACTTTCTAAACGTCATAGGTCAAGACATCATTTTATTTGGATTTGATACTTTCTAAACGTCATAAGTCAAGACATCATTTTATTTGGATTTGATACTTTCTAAACGTCATAAGTCAAGACATCATTTTATTTGGATTTGATATTTTCTAAACGTCATTATGCAACACGTAATTTCTTCATCTTCTTCTGCGATCATGTCCCATTCAGACTAAGATTTCGGGCTCTCTTATGTAGACTATTGTCTGTTTCATTAATTCGGTTAAAGCATAATTTTATTTGAAGTCTACATTTTCTTAACATCATTACCCAGGACAGAATTTAATTTGGACTTAATACATTGAACACGCCATGAGCTAAAGAAATTGATTTATTTTAACTTAACACTTTTGAAACGTTAGGAGAGTTTGAAGTGAGTTAAAGAGAAATACATAAGACCTTTTCAATTTGATGGTGCCTGAAGGCTGCCTTTATCGCCTGCTTACCTGTAGGGGCCTTGCCGAATCTGATGCCCCAAAATTTGTAGATAACAGTCCCTGTAGAGAGGGCTCTATAGAATCCTTTCAGAGTTTGTCCAGGGTTGAGAGTCACAACGACCGTGTTGTTCTGTGAGCTGTAGACGCTCTCTCTTCGCTCCTGCACGTGAAGGTCGTTTGTCCACACCTCGCTGGCCATCAGACAGATCGCCAGACACACCACGGACAACATGACCTGCTTCATGGTCGGGGAATCACTGAGTCTTATGTCTCAAAATGTTCTGGTGTTAAACACAAGTACCAGAAACAATTCCTGGTACACAATCACAGATCGCTTCAACAATAGCAGACACGTAACCCTGGAGTGTCCACAATGGTTTCTCTGATCCACGACAGGCCAGGTCGTCTGCAGGGAGAAGCCAAATCGTGTCCGGTTTGGCCTTTATCTCATAAAAGTTTGGTAAATTAAAGTAAAAGTAGAAGTAATGATACTACAGTCACCAAGGGCAGTGACACGATATGTGGTTTTAATTTGGGAAGAACAGGCGTGAGAAGGGGGGCGGGGGTGGGGTGAGGCAGTTTAGACAAGGAAGGCAAGAGTATTTTTTTACTTTTTGAAAGAAATAAAGATAACACGGTCTGAGAGATGGAGAGTGAAGGAGATATAGAAGAAATATAACGCTGCATCTTTCACATTTATTTTCTGCAGTGTATGAGATTTATTTGGGGATAAAGAATAAAGGCAGCATACCTAGTTCAGTAAATGCGTGGCATGTAGACCAAAGTCTTAAATAAATTCCAAACAGAAAAAGAAACATTGACCATACCGGAGATCGGGAGCCGCGATAGCTCAGTTAGTGAACTGGACTACAAAGGACAAGAGGTAGGGTTCGATCCCAACCGACGGCTTCTGGGGTCGCCCAGCATTAAATGAGTACCGGAATTTTTCTAGGAAAGTAAAGCGGCACGGGCGTAATACCGACCACATTACCCCAAAAATCATGTGCTGAAGGTCTGTAAAATGTATGGTCACTAACACCATATTCCCTATAAGCCACTTGGCGTGATGGTGGTACTTTACTTTTTTTTTTTTTACACCGGAGGTTGAACTTGCGCCAACAAGGTAAAGAGCAGGTCACAAGCGCTCGGCCACTCGTTTTCTCTGAGTTTGTTTTCCATACATGGGAGTAGTGCGTCATGGACGTGTTTTGCACAATATATGTATGTATGAGAAAAAGAGAGAGAAAGGGAGAGAGAGAGACAATGTATAAAAGTGGACGGAAAAGCATAATGTTAGTCTTGTTGTGAAATATATAAGAGTATACTATTGTCAATGGCAGATTTAATCACTTTTAAAAAAAAAAAAAAAAAAAAAAAGAGAGAACTGTGTTTGCGATGCTGTGAGATTGGAGGCAGGCCATATCGCTTAGCTGTGTATTATATCGGTTTAGTATCTTACCGAGTTTACTTGTCAACAGGTCATTGTTGACAGAGACAATTATGACGGCTTTGTGTTTACTACAACAGGAAACGGACTCATTCTTTGTACACACTTTTATGAGAGTGAGATGCTTGTTGGGTATGGAGGTAGATCGATGTTGTTGAGTAGTGACGTAGATCGATATTGTGAGTAGTGAGGTAGATCGATGTTGTTGAGTAGTGACGTTGATCGATATTGTGAGTAGTGAGGTAGATCGATATTGTCGAGTAGTGAGGTAGATCGATATTGTTGAGTAGTGAGGTAGATCGATATTGTTGAGTAGAGAGGTAGATCGATATTGTTGAGTAGAGAGGTAGATCGATATTGTTGTGTAGTGACGTAGATCGATAGTGTTGAGTAGTGACGTAGAACGATATTGTTGAGTAGTGAGGTAGATCGATATTGTTGAGTAGTGAGGTAGATCGATATTGTTGAGTAGTGAGGTAGATCGATATTGTTGTGTAGTGAGGTAGATCGATATTGTTGAGTAGTGACGTAGAACGATATTGTTGAGTAGTGAGGTAGATCGATATTGTTGAGTAGTGACGTAGATCGATATTGTTGAGTAGTGAGTTAGATCGATATTGTTGAGTAGTGAGGTAGAACGATATTGTTGAGTAGTGAGGTAGATCGATATTGTCGAGTAGTGAGGTAGATCGATATTGTTGAGTAGTGAGGTAGATCGATATTGTTGAGTAGAGAGGTAGATCGATATTGTTGAGTAGAGAGGTAGATCGATATTGTTGTGTAGTGACGTAGATCGATAGTGTTGAGTAGTGACGTAGAACGATATTGTTGAGTAGTGAGGTAGATCGATATTGTTGAGTAGTGAGGTAGATCGATATTGTTGAGTAGTGAGGTAGATCGATATTGTTGTGTAGTGAGGTAGATCGATATTGTTGAGTAGTGACGTAGAACGATATTGTTGAGTAGTGAGGTAGATCGATATTGTTGAGTAGTGACGTAGATCGATATTGTTGAGTAGTGAGTTAGATCGATATTGTTGAGTAGTGAGGTAGAACGATATTGTTGAGTAGTGAGGTAGATCGATATTGTTGAGTAGTGAGGTAGATCGATGTTGTTGAGTGGTGACGTAGGTCGATATTGTCGAGTAGTTAGGTAGATCGATATTGTCGAGTAGTGAGGTAGATCGATGTTGTTGAGTAGTGACGTAGATCGATATTGTCGAGTAGTTAGGTAGATCGATGTTGTTGAGTAGTGAGGTAGATCGATGTTGTTGAGTAGAGAGGTAGATCGATGTTGTTGAGTAGTGAGGTAGATCGATGTTGTTGAGTAGTGAGGTAGATCGATGTTGTTGAGTAGCGAGGTAGATAAGTGTTATTGAGTAGTGAGTTAGATCGATATTGTTGAGTAGTGAGGTAGAACGATATTGTTGAGTAGTGAGGTAGATCGATATTGTTGAGTAGTGAGGTAGATCGATGTTGTTGAGTGGTGACGTAGGTCGATATTGTCGAGTAGTTAGGTAGATCGATATTGTCGAGTAGTGAGGTAGATCGATGTTGTTGAGTAGTGACGTAGATCGATATTGTCGAGTAGTTAGGTAGATCGATGTTGTTGAGTAGTGAGGTAGATCGATGTTGTTGAGTAGAGAGGTAGATCGATGTTGTTGAGTAGTGAGGTAGATCGATGTTGTTGAGTAGTGAGGTAGATCGATGTTGTTGAGTAGTGAGGTAGATAAGTGTTATTGAGTAGTGAGGTAGATCGATATTGTTGAGTAGTGAGGTAGATAAGTGTTATTGAGTTCAGATATCACTAGAGGCTATGCACAGCGGGCAAGGGCAACAAAGCAATCTTAAAAAAAATGATGTCTTTGGCGATGTCTTTCACCCATGCTTAATCATGACATTAGCATAAGGCTACGAACACAACTAGGAAATAAAATGCATGTCAGTATTTTCCTATTAAAACAATTACTTACCGGATAGTGTAGGGCTGAATATTTGCGTTGCAAACAGACAGTTATAGGACGTAACAGCACAAATAGTAGTTTCCAGTGGCTTAGACTATAGACAAATAACTATAAATGAATATTATTATGGGGGAGACATCCGGGACGATAGAACAGCGAATAATTTCAGGGGGAGAGGTTTGTTTAAAACAAGTGCAGCAAAATTCACAAATAACAACAGAAGAACGAAAGAAAAATAAACAATCCGGAGCAGAATGGAACCCGTACTCCTCGAGACAATGACTAGCATGACAATATCCTTGGCCCGACGCATTTGACATTTTTTAACGCGTCCCTGGAATCCGCAGCGACAATTTGGGGATTCGTTGTCAGGGGGATGTAGCAAGAGAAGGAAGTGTAAGAGAGTTACTGGAACTTTGCACTGGCTTCAAGGGGATGGCTGGCTGATGTTATAACAATAGCTGTCCTATGAGGATTTTCTGTCGGTCTGATGTCATGTTGTCCACTTTATTGTTAAACTGCACCGATGGTCCTGCATATAAATGCGCATGTGTCGTAGAAGATAAATGAAATGTATTTATAGATAATTGTCTGCGCACAGGAAGCAGGACAATACTTGACAGAATTAGAGAGAGAGAGTGAGAGAGAGTGAGAGAGAGAGTGAGAGAGAGAGTGAGAGAGAGTGAGAGAGAGTGAGAGAGAGAGTGAGAGAGAGAGTGAGAGAGAGATAGAAAGATTGAGAGAGGTTGAGAGTGAGTGAGAGAGAGAGAGAGAGAGAGTGATAGAGAGTGATAGAGAGTGAGAGAGAGAGGTTAGTTCCGTGAACCAGCCGATTAGTGTAAGCAGACGAAAGCTGTACACAAAAAGTGAACCGGTTGTCTCTTGTATTGTTTTCTCTCGTTACCATGACAACGCAGTATCATCGATAGTTTTAATTGTAAGTTGTGAGCGAGTAAAGAGGAAGTAACTCCCAAATACAGTCACACTGACAGGCATTAAAAAATATTTGCTTTAGTTGTACAGAAACACATCAACAGCTATTTTCATGACACGGCAACAAAGCTTTAATATGTTGAAAATACAGAACAATAGAAATATAAATATTAAGCAACTGAAAAAGTCAATAAGAGAAATGGACAACACAAAAGGCGTCCATCACAGACGATGATGACAACTGTTTTGTGCAGTGTTCTTTCTGTTCTTGTGTGTATGAAGGTTACTTTTGAGTTCGTTCCTGGCACAGATTCCCCAGTCACAAGTTAGGCATGATTGAATTAGGACTACTCATTTTGGTGGTGACTGATCTGTCATTTTCAACAAAAAATAATAGCAAACTATTTATTCAGTGTTTCGCAGGAGGTGGCAATCAGATCATTAGTTGTAGACCCCCTATCCGAGCAAGTCAAGTGTCTCGCCTCGTTAGCTTCTAGACACTCTATAGAGGTAGGGCAAGTGGGCCCGTTTGGGCCATGACTCCCAGGCGTCGACCTCCTGTTGTATTGAAAATGAGGGCTCACGCTATATTCAGCAGATAATAAATAAACTTTTTCTTTGCATCATTTCTCATAGAATCTACAGTCCCGGTCACGCTGTGTCAACTTTAATCAGACAAATTGATGTCCTTCTAGTGGTTTTGCTGTCTAAAATGGTTTGTACTCTGCGTGACTGCCTTATATACTCGTAGGAAGAAACGAATCCTCTTTTCATGGCGTAATTACTTCTACCTGCTTCGTCGATTCGACGATTGCCTGTGAAACGGGAGCCAACAAAAATGTTACGTCGCCATAATTGACACTTCTTTTGAATTGTTTCCCAGGAAGTGACGTAATTGATAAAGCTTTTCTTGGACGTTTGGTGAAAATATTTAAAACGTTTATTTTTTCCATTGTTTGGCCTCTTTCCTTTGCTGATATTTCCTTACTTGCAACAGCTGCTTTCTTTTGTTAAAGTGTCCGCAGGTCGCTTATCTTTGTAGAGCTCTCCGTATTTCAAATATGTCGACAACATGCCACGCTCATTCTCTCTGGGCTTTTGCAGCAGCGTGATGATATTGGAATTTTGGCTTTCGTGAGCACCTCAGTGCCTGCCACTTCATTCTTCTACTTCATTCTGCTATTTCATTCTGCTACTTCATTCTGCTACTTTATATTCTGCTACTTCTTTCTGCTACTTCATGCTGCTACTTCACATTCTGCCACTTCTTTCTGTTACTTCATTTTGCTACTTCATTCTGCTACTTCATTCTGCTACTTCATGCTGCTACTTCACATTCTGCTACTTCACATTCTGCCACCTCTTTCTGCTACTTCATTCTGCTACTTCACATTCTGCCACCTCTTTCTGTTACTTCATTCTGCTACTTCATTCTGCTACTTCATTCTGCTACTTCACATTCTGCCACCTCTTTCTGTTACTTCATTCTGCTACTTCACATTCTGCCACTTCTTTCTGTTACTTCATTCTGCTACTTCATTTTGCTACTTCATTCTGCTACTTCATGCTGCTAATTTGTTTTTAAAAGTTTGGGAAGACAAATCAAGTGAAATCAGTTATGATTTTGTCATTTCTTCTTTGCCTTGTCGTGCAGCAGAATAGTGATCATATTGACATAGCAGACCTTTATATGAAAAGAGTGGGCCATACACTTTTGCAGCTGCCCGGAAAATATTGTGGACAATGAAACCTATCTAAACGTGGATTATTGTGGAAAATGAAACCTATCTAAACGTGGATTATTGTGGACAATGAAACCTATCTAAACGTGGATTATTGTGGACAATGAAACCTATCTAAACGTGGATTATTGTGGACAATGAAACCTATCTAAACGTGGATTATTGTGGAAAATGAAACCTATCTAAACGTGGATTATTGTGGACAATGAAACCTATCTAAACGTGGATTATTGTGGACAATGAAACCTATCTAAACGTGGATTATTGTGGAAAATGAAACCTATCTAAACGTGGATTATTGTGGACAATGAAACCTATCTAAACGTGGATTATTGTGGACAATGAAACCTATCTAAACGTGGATTATTGTGGACAATGAAACCTATCTAAACGTGAATTATTGTGGACAATGAAACCTATCTAAACGTGGATTATTGTGGACAATGACACCTATCTAAACGTGGATCCGATGCCGTGCTAGGAGTATGTGTACATTGATCAGGTTTCTCCTAGAATTGTCACGAGATTCTCGAGGAGGGATTTTGAGGCACATATGGATTCGTCCGGTATGTATTGATGACGATCCTCACAGCAGGAACAACAACCTTTTCGAGAAAGTTTGATTCTCTCTCGCCCCACCTACTGCCCCTCTGATTTCTCAAAGCAAGGGGTGTAAACACCCTATTGCCGGCTTTGAGCTGATAGTTACTGCTCTAGATAATGAACCGCTGTGGCAGGGGAAAAGCTGTCCACCCCCTTCTTCCAGCTTGAGTAACGTGTGGCAAAAGTATCTGACCTTGACCTGCTCTCCGTTGTGTTCTTCTTGTTAGAGACAAATAATAATAAATGGATATTATTATAGAGGGAAACTTCCGAAGCGATAATTCAGCGAATCATAGAACACACTATCTGTGTTCTTTTATGTTTTACAGCACTTAGAAAAATTGACAAATAAACAACAGAAAAAAAAAACAAAGAACAATATATGGTCCGAAGCAGGATCGAACCCGTACTCCTTGGCACTGCGCCTTGCCACGAGAAGCCGAACGCTAGGGCCTTCTTCTTGTTAATTGATCGAAGCTCTTTCTTCCCATGTTCTTCCATATAAGCGTGACTGAGTTTCTCATGAAATTGCTAATATTTTAATGTAAAATTTACTTTCTTTTGTAAATAAAGCTTTTTATTTGGTGTTTCTTTTTAATCACACGAACGGTTCTGGATGTGAATGTTATTTATTACGTGAGTTTCTTTGTGATGTAAGTATTACATTAAGTGTAAGTGTAATTTCCCTCAAAAACATCCTGTTGGGGGTAAGACTTCAAAACGTAGTGAAGGGATGGCTCAAAAACAAGAACAGTTTTATACAGAAAATCAAGCTCCTGATGCTTAGTGATCTTTCACAAATAGGTTTACCATTAACACTATACTCATGTACAACAAGGACAAACACTCACATGCAACAAAATAGTAAGCATGAAGAGAGAAATAAAATGGGTGAACATAACAAAACAAAACTGAAAGAAGAGCAGACATCCAAGACATGTCAGAGTGGGGTGGGGAGGGGGCCACGTGACACATGGATCACAGTTGTTTGTTTTCATTTTAAAGTGGCATTTTAGTTCAAATCTTCAGAAAGTTTGATGTTTCTTTTTGATGTTTTTAGGAGCTTTCTTTTTTTGTGTTGGCCTCTTTGAGAATTTCCCCATTGGTCGTTTCAGCTGTCCAGGGTCGTTTCACCTGTCAACATTTTTCTGAGAAATTCCATCTTTGCAGCCTCTAAGCGTTTTTTCCTTTGTTTGTCTACTCTCCATGATTCACTTCCATAGGTCAGAATTGACTATATTTAGCACTAATGAACTATATTTCTCATTTCTATTGATCTTGACTTGTTGCACAAAATGTCTTTCATTTTCAGAAATATTACATTAGCTTCTATTCTATTCTATTCTATTCTATTCTATTCTATTCTATTCTATTCTATTCTATTCTATTCTATTCTATTCTATTCTATTCTATCCATGAAACCAGTTTCATTGCAGCCAGGAATTTCCTACATCCTCTCCACCCCTTGTCACATTTCCCAAAATGCATTGGTAAATTCCGTTGATAAAATCACTGTCTACGTCATACTCGACTGCGCATGCGACGATTCCAAACTCCTTAGTCGCCTCTTATGACATATGTGGCAGATAACAATGGTTCTATTCTATCTCCCCTCATGTAGAGGCTTCGGTAGCCTCACGGGGCTTGCGCGTGCCTGTGTTCATTTTTGGCCTTCGCTAAACTTACTGATCACATACCGGCATAATGTGAGTATCATAAGAATGACCGGAAGGACCAAGATCCAGATGAAAGATTACCCCTATCTTGACCGGATAGAACAGCTCATAATCTTCTCACTAAGAACAGGTTACAATCTAATGTGAAGATATTCAAAGTTCATTAATCAAACCCCGTCTCCACATAGAAGGTTGGCCACATTGGAGTGCCATTCCACCCCGTCTCTTGCTTTGATAGTGCAAGTTGTCATAAGATGACTTTTCCATCATTTTATGTTACTCGTCCGTGTTATTCTTGGTCTGACTCTACCTCTTTCATTTTGTATTTTTCCTTTGAAGATTAATTTTAGAATATTTCCGTTGCTTTTAACATGCCCACACAATCTCATTTGTCTTATTTGAATTGCGTTTAGTAGTTCTTGTTTCATTTTTCGTTGTTTTAAGACTCCACCATTTGTTTTCTTTTATTTCAATTATTCCACTTCTTCAATAAATCTACATTCCAAAGGTTTCAATTTTCTTTTCTGTTATCTTGTCCAATGTCCATGTTTATGCACCATACAGGAATGTTGAGAATATATTAAGAAGATACTGAAAGGTCCACATTGGAAATACAAACATATACAAGTGGATAAGCACCACTGATTACAGCACACTTGCTACATGATTGCAGCCAGTAGAATGCTTTGAGAGGTAAACAATGACCAAAAAGAGCTACTTTAAACAATGACCAGACAGAGCTACTTTAAACAATGACCAAATAGAGCGCTTGAGTATCTAGTATATTATCACCATGTAGTTAGATTTGTTAATATATCCTTATATATATATATATATATATTGTGTTTGTTGTTCGTCCAGATGAAGGTCTACTTTGCCGAAACGTTGACTTTTGTTTCGTCCATTACCACGTAAAGCTGTCACCATACCACTTTTTTCTTCTTTTTTTAGTAGAGTTACATTAAACACCTGGCCAAACAGAACTACATTAAACACTGACCAAACAGAGCTACATTAAATACCTGCCAAACAGATCTACATTAAACACTGGCCAAACAGAGCTACATTAAAGACCTGCCAAACAGATCTACATTATACACTGACCAAACAGAACTACATTAAACACTGGCCAAACAGATCTACATTATACACTGACCAAACAGAACTACATTAAACACTGGCCAAACAGATCTACATTATACACTGACCAAACAGAACTACATTAAACACTGGCCAAACAGATCTACATTATACACTGACCAAACAGAACTACATTAAACACTGGCCAAACAGAGCAAAATTAAACACATAACTTTACGATCCTTACAGATTCTGTTAAAATAGACAAAGCATCATTGCAGAAATAAATATCAGTAAACAGAACGAAGAATTAAATTTTTAAAAAGTGTTACATTCTCATGTGTGTTTTTCTTAATGCATGTATTACTTTCCTGTGTGAGTGTTTATATTCCACATGCTACTTTCTGATGTTTCTTTCTTTTATGCAAGTGTTACACTGCATTCTGAGTGCTTTTTTTATGCAAGTGTTACTCTCTTATGTATTTTTTTATGATGCAAGTGTTGCTTTCTGAAATAAGTGTTTCTTTATGATATAAGTGTTACTCTGTATTGCGAGTGTTTCATTTTGATGCAAGTGTTCCTCTCTGTTGTGAGTTTCTTTTTTTAATGTTTATGTGTTACTCTCCGAGTGTTTATTTATGACGTTGAGTTCTACTCTCTGATGTCTTATATCTTTCTTAAGTGGACAAAATAATTTGCTTCTCATACGTCTGGTGTCTGATAGTTTCAGGATTTAATGGGCAAGGTCTCCAACTTAATTTCGATTAGCCAAGAATGTAATTGTTTGCTGGCAAGTTGGAGTTTGCTGTGGCATTTACTGGGGCACTGACAGTAGTTTCGTGCATGGCGCGCAGGAACTGGTCATAAGCTGTCACGGAGGCAGGCCTTGGGAAAGGGATTAAGCTCGATGTCTGGTCAATTCTCAACATGGCTGGGCTTGTCAACGCGTATCTGTCCCATCGAAGGTTGGCTCCGCCCTCCTGAACCTGAGTGGCTGTTGGATTGCCAGTCCTGGCAAAATTCGTCCACAAAGTCTGAACCTTATCTCCCACGGCTATGTCTGATTGGCTCAGGAAGAAAGACGGGATGGGACGAATGCTCATGAAGACTAAAGGCAGCTCTCCACCGTGTAGAACGCCCATCCATGCCGGGTGGTGGGTCAAGGACATCTGATAGTCCATCTCATAAACGTAGTGGTTCTGAGCAGATGTCCCATGCTCCAACATCTTCTGCAACTCCAAGATACTCCCCAAGCCAAAGCCGGTGTCAGCAAACGCTGTGACAAGATTTGATCTAATTGTGAATGGGTTTGTGTTCGTTCCGAGATAGTTCCTGTCCACAGACTGCACCAAGTTGTCATGCGCATGGCTCTGCACCATGTACTTACCAAAGAACCTCTCGAAGGATGATGTGAACTCATTTCTGGTTAGTCCGTTGTTTTCAGGATCTCTAATGAAGTACGAATACTCTCCAGAGTTGAAGCCCCTGAGTGTGTCAACTCTGTTAAATGCTCCTCTTTCCAGTAATCGTTCTGGATAGTCCGGCAGAAAGCCAAACCTGGTTTCCACTCGTGGAGTTATGGGTATCTCAACCCTCAATTGCGCCCGAAGCGTAAGTGTTGCTTCAATAAGATTCCTAGCGTTAACGTTCCTAATACAAGCCAAGAATGACTCTGAGCTGACATACCTACACCCGACTCGTTCGCCGACTATTTTTGTGAAGTTATCAAGCTTGATAACTGTGGCAGGACGTTCTGCTCCCCACAAGTTGAGTGAGGAACCGCTCTCCATGATGGCACGATGAAACAAGCCGCGAGATAATGGGGACAAGACGTGCAGAGAACAGCTGGCCGCTCCAGCACTTTCTCCAAAAATGGTGACGCTGTTGGCGTTGCCACCGAAATTTCGAATATTCTCCTGAACCCACCTGAGCGCCAAAACTTGGTCCAGCATTCCATAGTTTCCTGGCATGACGTCATCTCCGGTTGTGAAGAAACCGAAAGGTCCCAATCGATAATTGACGGTCACGACGACAACGTCCTTGGTGGCAAGAGACGATCCATCAAACAGGTTGTAACTGGCTGAACCCGCCCGCCAGCCGCCTCCATGGAACCACACCATAACCGGATCGCTGCTGTTGACTGATGACGTGTACACGTTGAGATAGAGGCAGTCTTCAGACTGAGTCGCCCAATCGCTGGGGGATTGAATACAGCTTGGTCCGAAGACAAGAGCATCGCGCACACCAGTCCATCTCTCTGCGGGTTCTGTCGCCACGTACCGTCTGGCCCCTGTACAAATGAACAAAAACTAACAAGTGTACCAACAGTTTACAGTAACTATTCTGTTATTCTTTTTGATATTTTGTAAAACTATTTTAAACAGAAAATGATCATGTTTTGATGACATATCCAAACTGAGAGGAATACAATTTTTAGAAGTGCTCAAATGTTACAGATAATTCTGGTACAGAGATTGCAGAAAAGAAATAAAAAAAGGCTAAAACATAAATTAGTGAGGACGAACAACCATATTATGAAATTGAATGACAAAGCATCAAAGAAAGAAGCAACCTTTCTAAAAAAAAATAAAAATAAATGTTCCAATGTATTCAAAACAAGGGAAATAACACACACCATTAAAATCCTATCAAAAACTGAGACCAGAACAAATAACAATAGTCCGACTTCGAGCGGGACATTACAGACTGAATGAGACCAATTCCCGGCTACACGGATTTTTGTTTATGATTTTCTCTCTGCGGCAACCACCCCTGGTATCAGCAGACAGGCCCGGCTTGAAACGCCAATTACTCATCAACGGAAAAAATATGAGTACCTTCGAAGTCGGAGTTATCTACCTGTGTGGCGTGGGACCCCTGTGCACACGGCTGCCATGGAAAATTGGATTAACACGCAAAATTCAGTTCCTTGTCTCTAGAAGAGCTGGCGAAAAAAAAACAGTTCTTTCCTTCCTTACTTCATTCCTGATCCACAGTTGTCAAACATGACAACTTAACACACATCAAAACAACCGTTGAACGAGCCGGATTTGGCTTGCATTAGGAAAGCTAGCGCTATGAATCTTATTGACGCAACACTAATACTTTTGACGTAAATGAGATTTGAGATACCCATAACTCCACGAGTGGAAACCATGCCGGACTACCCAGGTCATTATTGAATGAGCTCATCAACTTTCTCCATTGATCTCTATATTCAGTAGTTCTTTGGACAAGTTGAATCCTGTCCATTTTTTTATGTTTCCTTGTCATCTCTTTCTTTGGCTATCTCTCGTTCTTCCTTTCGTAGTTACCAGAAAGACGGTCTTTGCCAGACCAGATGATCGAGGACACGTGTCCAAATCATTTCGAGTTTCTTGTCTCGCTAGTCTACATTCTTTATAACAAATTATATAAACATATCAAGCTAGTCTACATTCTTTATAACAAATTATCTAAACATATCAAGCTAGTCTACATTCTCTATAACAAATTATATAAACATATCAAGCTAGTCTACATTCTCTATAACAAAGTATGTAAACATATCAAGCTAGTCTACATTCTCTAGAACAAATTATGTAAACATATCAAGCTAGTCTACATTCTCTAGAACAAATTATGTAAACATATCAAGCTAGTCTACATTCTCTAGAACATACCCCTGTATATAAATGAACTCAACAGACTTGACAACAAAAATATGGTTCCAAGGAAGACAGTTCCCTGATCGAGTATGTTGTAATATGGCGACCTTCTCTCGATGACTGGTGCCAGTTATGCAACATCTACCCTACGCTGGCTTCCAAGACGATTAAATGCCCGCCTTCAGCAGTTGGATCACCCGAAGTTGCCAATAGCTTCTTTGGTTCATACAGCCACTGTGAAATTCTACTCTACTCTACTCTACTCTACTCTACTCTACTCTACTCTACTCTACTCTACTCTACTCTACTCTACTCTACTCTACTCTACTCTACTCTACTCTACTTTACTCTACTCTACTCTACTCTACTCTACACTACTCTACTCTACTCTACTCTACTCTACTCTACTCTACTCTACTCTACTCTACTCTACTCTACTCTACTCTACTCTACACTACTCTACTCTACACTACTCTACTCTACACTACTCTACCCTACCCTACCCTACCCTACTCTACTCTACTCTACTCTACTCTACTCTACTCTACTCTACTCTACTCTACTCTACTCTACTCTACTCTACCCCACTCTACTCTACTCTACTCTACTCTACTCTACTCTACTCTACTCTACCCTACTCTACTCTAATCTACTCTACTCTACTCTACTCTACTCTACTCTACCCTACTCTACTCTAATCTACTCTACTCTACTCTACTCTACTCTACTCTACTCTACTCTACTCTACTCTACTCTACTCTACTCTACTCTACTCTACTCTACTCTACTCTACTCTACTCTACTCTACTCTACTCTACTCTACTCTACTCTGCTCTACTCTACACTACTCTACTCTACTCTACTCTACACTACTCCACTCTACACTACTCTACTCTACTCTACTCTACTCTACTCTACTCTACTCTCTACTCTACTCTACTCTACTCTACTCTACTCTACTCTACTCTACTCTACTCTACTCTACTCTACTCTACTCTACTCTACTCTACTCTACTACTACTACCACTCTACTACTACTCTACTCTACTCTACTCTACTCTACTCTACTCTACTCTACTCTACTCTACTCTACTCTACTCTACTCTACTCTACTACTCACTCTACTCTACTCTACTCTACTCTACTACTCTACTCTACTCTACTCTACTCTACTCCACTCCACTCCACTCCACCCCACCCTACCCTACCCTACCCTACCCTACTCTACCCTACCCTACCCTACCCTACTCACCTCTACTCTACCCTACCCTACTCTATTCTACCCTACCCTACCCTACCCTACCCTACCCTACCCTACCCTACTCTACTCTACTCTACTCTACTCTTCTCTACTCTACTCTACTCTACTCTACTCTACTCTACTCTACTCTACTCTACTCTACTCTACTCTACCCTACCCTACCCTACCCTACCCTACCCTAACCGACCCTACCCTACCCTACCCTACCCTACCCTACTCTACTCTACTCTACTCTACTCTACTCTACTCTACTCTACTCTACTCTACTCTACTCTACTCTACTCTACTCTACTCTACTCTACTCTACTCTAGGAATGTCGCTATCACTACGAAACTCATTCTAAAGGTAACAGTGATCGAAGGAGTCTTTGGTTATCTAGCGGCTGGGCGACAGATCGCTTTATGCTATCGTTAATGTTGATGTGATGTGAATTACACCTCATACACTTTCATTATACATTAAATGTAGCATGAAAGAGGTGGGGGATAAGATGTGCACAGCCAGAAACGAGAAACTTTGTAGGCGTATAAGAAGACTTATTAATCAAAACAGAACTGGAGTCGTCAGACTCCACTGGACACTGCGAGACTTGCTGAGGAGGGGATCTGAGCACCTATCAACATGTTCGAAGTGCACTAACGATGACCCAAAAATAAATCAATGCTTTTAAATAATTTCTTTGTGTAATCTGTTGAGTATGAACAACGGAAGGCACAAAGATAAGACCGTGACAAATAATATCTATCTGTCTATTGTCCTTTCGAGCCGAAGACGGCACATAGGACAGAACTACAATCTCAAAAACAGAAACCTTGCGTGCCAAAAATAGCACATATTGCAGAGATCACTGCTTCCAAAATCTATGGTTCTGTTTCCATAACAATACTTTTTACAATGACTGCTTGTCAAGCCATCGATCAACCTCCTTAGTCGCCTCTTACGACATGCCTGGAAGGTCACAGTGTCACTATTCTTTACTTCCCACATAATGAGGCCCCGGTAACACACGGGAGACAAATAATATAGTACCACAAAATGCAGATGTGCACAATATACGAAACATCTCTACAATAAGGAGTCTAACAAACCAGCGAAAGGTGGCCAGCAATGTGGGTATAGATCTGCAACAGTTTGAAGTGCACGTCAAACAAATAGGAGTGAGAGTCAGCAAGAAAAGCTCGGTGTGTGAACAACCAGCGAACTATGGAAACCATTAGGGTGCATGTGCTCCACTTATCTGTTGAAGACGAATATTCACCTAAAGGTTTGTCCGTAGTGGAGTGATAGCAACTCTGATATAAATTAATATATGATATCTTCAAGAAAACAAAAATTAATTAGATTAAACAATTCATTCTTTTGCTCTATTATTATTAAGTTACGTACATGTGCGTTACCTTTCACAAGATTATGAACATCAAATGGCAGGACAATGCAACCAACTCTAATGTCTTACTTCACAAGATTATGAACATCAAATGGCAGGACAATGCAACCAACTCTAATGTTTTACTTCACAAGATTATGAACATCAAATGGCAGTCAATGCAACCAACTCTAATGTTTTACTTCACAAGATTATGAACATCAAATGGCAGGACAATGCAACCAACTCTAATGTCTTACTTCACAAGATTATGAACATCAAATGGCAGGACAATGCAACCAACTCTAATGTTTTACTTCACAATATTATGAACATCAAATGGCAGGACAATGCAACCAACTCTAATGTTTTACTTCACAAGATTATGAACATCAAATGGCAGGACAATGCAACCAACTCTAATGTCTTACTTCACAAGATTATGAACATCAAATGGCAGGACAATGCAACCAACTCTAATGTCTTACTTCACAAGATTATGAACATCAATTGGCAGGACAATGCAACCAACTCTAATGTCTTACTTCACAAGATTATGAACATCAAATGGCAGGACAATGCAACCAACTCTAATGTCTTACTTCACAAGATTATGAACATCAATTGGCAGGACAATGCAACCAACTCTAATGTCTTACTTCACAAGATTATGAACATCAATTGGCAGGACAATGCAACCAACTCTAATGTCTTACTTTACAAGATTATGAACATCAAATGGCAGAACAATGCAATCAACTCTAATGTCTTACTTCACAAGATTATGAACATCAATTGGCAGGACAATGCAATCAACTCTAATGTTTTACTTCACAAGATTATGAACATCAAATGGCAGGAAAATGCAATCAACTCTAATGTCTTACTTCACAAGATTATGAACATCAATTGGCAGGACAATGCAACCAACTCTAATGTCTTACTTCACAAGATTATGAAAATCAATTGGCAGGACAATGCAACCAACTCTAATGTCTTACTTCACCAGATTATGAACATCAATTGGCAGGACAATGCAACCAACTCTAATGTCTTACTTCACAAGATTATGAACATCAATTGGCAGGACAATGCAACCAACTCTAATGTCTTACTTCACAAGATTATGAACATCAATTGGCAGGACAATGCAACCAACTCTAATGTCTTACTTCACAAGATTATGAACATCAATTGGCGGTACAATGCAACCAACTCTAATGTCTTACTTCACAAGATTATGAACATCAATTGGCAGGACAATGCAACCAACTCTAATGTCTTACTTCACAAGATTATGAACATCAATTGGCAGGACAATGCAACCAACTCTAATGTCTTACTTTACAAGATTATGAACATCAATTGGCAGGACAATGCAACCAACTCTAATGTCTTACTTCCATCCGTAATGGCAACACTCAGGAGTAAGTCTAAGGTTGCTGGGCTATGTAAGAAGAATGGCAAACAATCGTATTCTTAAACAAATATTGTATGGAGAACTTAAAAACGGAAAGAGACGAAATGCAGACCCGTGCTGAGATATTAAAGATGTTTGCAGGGCTTCCTTGAGGGAATTCTCTATAGGGTGAAAGCAACTGGGAAGATCTGGCTGCAGATCTTAGCACATGGAGAACAAAAATAAAAAATATAGCACAGCAACATTCGAGGCAGTGTTGATATCAAATTCAGAATACAAGAGGCGCATGAGAAAGAAGGTGAAGCCAGGCACCACGAAAACATCTTGTTCGTTTCGCGGATGGATTTTGTCTGTCCAATATTGGCAGATTGAGCCCACGAGAGAAGCTTTTTCAGTAAAACAATACCCAGCATAAGACACTAATATTTGACCAAACTACTGACTGATCATGATTGTTTGCTACCAACCGTCTGTCAAGACGACAAAGGCCATACATATAGTCATGAGTTGGAATCACTTCACAGCAAAGGAGAAAATATAACAAGTGACACTCTAAGGGTTTTTATTTATGACATGGACTAGAAGTGACATGACATGGACCAGACGTGACATGACATGGACTAGATGTGACATGACATGGACTAGAAGTGACATGACATGGACTATAGTCCGTTCAGATTCGTTTGCCTAGACATTAATTTATTTTTTTCAAAAACTTATTGTTCATTTGCATTGATCTTTTGAAGTTAGGTTTAGAATACTAATGTCGCTATAAAAATATTTTTTTATCAAAGAAATGTGATCCAGTTTCAAAGATGCCTTATTTAGCCTATATTTAAAAAAGTTAATCGATATTATAAACACCGGCGGGATTATGTAGATGCTTACATCTCACAGCTGATTCTTTAACATATAGGCATGACCTTCACGGCTGAATGCGCACCGTCCTAAAATAGTTATGTTTCCACTATAAATTTTTATAAAGAAATGTTACATATGAAATTTCCCGTTTAGCACAAAATGACATTTTAGCCGAAACCGGAAATTATGTGACGTCAAAATCACGGCCGTAGACTCGAGTTCGAGTCATAATTCAGAGGCAAATCCCAATATTTACAGAAAGGAGGCGGCACTATCCATATTATCTTCTGCAAGTCTATGTGAGAATGAATATAAAGGCAAAATATTTTACTGAGCATAACATTGCTATAAAGATTTATCAATACTTCTGCAGAGAGCGTAAAAAGGGACATCTTTATTGTTCTTTATCAAACCCTGAGAAGAGAACAATGCATATTTTAGGTTGTGTAAACGTTCATTTGATCGAATAGTTAAAGGAAGCGGATATTTATTGCCAACAAATGCAAGAAAGCAAGGAAGGAAAGAAACGTTAGACAGTTTTGATAAGGACCTAGTAAAAAGAGAAATATGTCGAATGTTTGATATAAACGAAGAAGTGACACTTAGAAAGTTGAAGCTTTGGCTGAAAACTAACAACGACATTGAAATATCAAAAACTTCATTATGGAAAATATTAAGAAGTGCAGGCTTCACCTTTAGAAAGTATGCTGGTGGAAAAAACATTATTTGTGAGAAGCCACATCTAGTAGCTCTTAGAAGCAAGTATTTACGTGAAGTGAAGGAAATGCGCGAAAATGATTATGATATTGTTTATTTAGATGAAACTTGGATCAACGCTCATCATACAAATGAAAAGGAATGGCAGTTAGCAGATGGAAGTATTAAAAGATCAGTACCAAGCAGTAAAGGGCAACGTTTGATAGTTGCACATGCAGGTAGCAGACATAATGGGTTGTTGCAGAATGCTCATCTCGTTTTCATTTCAAAATCCATAGACAATAGAGACTACCACTCCGAAATGAATGGGCACATATTTAAAGACTGGATCGAGAAAAGTATCCTTCCAATATTAGATCGACCTTCTTGTCTGATAATGGACAATGCTTCATACCATAACGTAGTTAACATAGAAGATAGAATCCCAACATCATCAAGTACAAAAGATGCAATCAAAACGTGGCTCATAAAAGAACACATACAAGTTAACGACAGCTACTTGAAACCCGAATTGCTTAGCCTTGTAAAACAGACACAACGTACAAAGATATTTAAAATAGACAAGTTAATTCAAGAACATGGCCATAGATGCTTGAGACTACCTCCATATCATGCACACTTAAATCCTATAGAACTAGTTTGGGCAAAAGTTAAAGGACACGTAGCATATACAAATAAAACTTTCAAATTATGCGATGTTGAGACACTTACAAATCAGGCTCTATCAAATATAAATAAAGACTACTGGGTAAAATGTGAGGATCATGTGTTACGACAAGAAGAGGAATATTGGAAAAAGGATGGTTTGTTGTTTGTTCAGCCGAAAGCAGTAATCGACCTATTTGACTCGTCTGATTCTGAATGATCATTACTCTGATTAAGTCTACAGATAAATAGTTTGATTTGCAAAATTTCCTAGTTGATTTGTTAAACAGTTTATTGTTCAAGACCACCCAAGCAATCAAAAATATGTTATAAGCAAACCAACAACCATTACTTTGAATGGAAGCCTGCTTGAGTCAATACAGAAGTTCAGCTATCTTGGATCCACTATTACAGCCACACTTTCCTTAGATGAGGAACTAAATGTACGTATTTGAAAGGCAGCGACAACATTTGGGAAACTCACACCAAGAGCATGGAACTATATCAAATTGACTCTACGACCAAAAGTTCTATATATAATTTAAAATTTGTATACTTGCCACCAAGTAAAATTTTATGGACACGCCTATGGGTCATCGTTGCACTAGATTACTGTAAAACATTTTGATTAGGGTCAAAATAATAGTTACATGGGCAAAGATCAAAGGAATTCGCCGCTTTAAGAAAACCGTTATAGCTAGACATCGAGTAACACATATGTTCTCGTGACATGGACATTTTAACACCGTATGCCAAAAATCATGTGAAATCATCAAGAACTTTTTGAATTATAAATCATAACATCTCGGCAAACGAATCTGAACGGACTATGGAAGTGACATGGCATGGACTAGACGTGACATGACATGGACTAGAAGTGACATGACATGGACTAGAAGTGACATGGACTAGAAGTGACATGACATGGACTAGAAGTGACATGACATGGACTAGACGTGACATGACATGGACTAGAAGTGACATGACATGAACTAGACGTGACATGACATGGACTAGAAGTGACATGACATGGACTAGAAGTGACATGGACTAGAAGTGACATGACATGGACTAGAAGTGACATGACATGGACTAGAAGTGACATGACATGTGTGATAATCGTACAGAAACGTGCAGTTATCTCCACTGACAAAATCAAGAGCAACTACCAACATCAGGTTTTCCTATTGTTAAATTTCTGACAAGCAAGTCTGAAAGCGGTTAACAGGAAATACCTGTTGGAGGAGCGCCATATTGAATCCCCAAAAAGCTGCTGATTAAAACAGAAGCATTCCCTGTTCCGTGAGCTACTGTTTGTCCGCGTAGTTGTCGCCCATCGTTAAGTGTGACTGTGACGTAATTCCGCCCTCTATCATTGGTTTGGGCTTGGCTCACGTGCATGAACGACACGAACACGAGACATAACCAGCTTCCTAATCGCCATGTTTGTTTCATCATCGTCTGATATAGCCAGACTCTCTTGAACTGAAAATAAAAAAAAGAGATTATTAATTAGCGGAGAGTCTCTGAGGCCAAACTTCAATGAGACAAGATGGTGTTTATTTGGATTTTCACACGTACCAGATAAACTGACAAACAACAATAGAAAGAATAATATCAGTAGCGGTTTGAACGTCAGACTCAAACCTGTGTCCTCGGTGATGCAACGTGACTCTAGATTAGCTTTTCTAAAGATACCTACTGGATAATAGACAAGTTTACCGTGAGGCAAAGAGTTTTGTCCAGTAATGCAAGTTCTCCATCATTTCCAAGTGTACACTTTTAGACATCAGCCTTATAATGAGCTCACAAAAGCATTGGTCGGTTCAGATTTAGAGATATTGTGACATATTTTATAACAAATTTATGTTACACAAATTTACTTTCCACATTGTACGTTCGCCACCATTGACTGGTGTTTGTTACATAAACTTACTTTCCACATTGCAAGCTCGCCACCATTGACTGGTGTTTGTTACATAAACTTACTTTCCACATAGCAAGTTCGCCACCATTTACTGGTGTTTGTTGCATAAACTTACTTTCCACATAATGTTTGTTAGCCACCATTGACTGGTGTTTGTTACATAAACTAACTTTCCACATTACAAGTTCGCTACCATTGACTGGTGTTTGTTACATAAACTTACTTTCCACATTGCAAGTTCGCCACCATTGACTGGTGTTTGCTGCATAAACTTACTTTCCACATTGCAAGTTCGCCACCATTGACTGGTGTTTGTTGCATAAACTTACTTTCCACATTGCAAGTTCGCAACCATTGACTGGTGTTTGTTGCATAAACTTACTTTCCACATTGCAAGTTCGCCACCATTGACTGGTGTTTGTTGCATAAACTTACTTTCCACATTGCAAGTTCGCCACCATTGACTGGTGTTTGTTACACAATCTTACTTTCCACATTGTAAGTTCGCCACCATTGACTGGTGTATGTTGCATAAACTTACTTTCCACATTGTAAGTTCGCCACCATTGACTGGTGTATGTTGCATAAACTTACTTTCCACATTGTAAATTCGCCACCATTGACTGGTGTTTGTTGCATAAACTTACTTTCCACATTGTAAATTCGCCACCATTGACTGGTGTTTGTTGCATAAACTTACTTTCCACATTGTAATTACGCCACCAATGCGTGGTGTTTGTTGCATAAACTTACTTTCCACATTGCAAGTTCGCCACCATTGACTGATGTTTCTTGCATAAACTTACTTTCCACATTGTAAGTTCGCCACCTTAGACTGGTGTTTGTTACATAAACTTCCTTTCCACATTGTAAGTTCGCCACCATTGACTGAGGTTTATTGCATAAACTTACATACCACATTGTAAGTTCGCCACCATTGACTGGTGTATGTTACATAAACTTACTTTCCACATTGTAAATTCGCCACCAGTGACTGGTGTTTGTTACATAAACTTACTTTCCACATTGTACGTTCGCCACCATTGACTGCTGTTTGTTACATAATCTTACTTTCCACATTGTAAGTTCGCCACCTTTGACTGCTGTTTGTTACATAATCTTACTTTCCACATTGTAAGTTCGCCACCATTGACTGCTGTTTGTTACATAATCTTACTTTCCACATTGTAAGTTCGCCACCATTGACTGTGTTTGTTACATAATCTTACTTTCCACATTGTAAGTTCGCCACCATTGACTGCTGTTTGTTACATAATCTTACTTTCCACATTGTAAGTTCGCCACCATTGACTTGTGTTTGTTACATAATCTTACTTTCCACATTGCAAGTTCGCCACCATTGACTGGTGTTTGTTACATAATCTTACTTTCCACATTGTAATTTCGCCGCCAATGCGTGGTGTTTGTTACATAATCTTACTTTCCACATTGTAATTTCGCCACTATTGACTAACTTATGTCACATGCGCTGTCGCTGTAAGTTGTTACTTCATCACCTCAGTCTATTTTAGTCACAGGAAACTTCTCAGTTCACCGTAAGCTCGTCACCTCTCACAGGTGTTTGAAACAAGACCTTCCTTGTGCATCCTAAGTTGAGCACTTTTGACTGAAGATTGCCATAAGAGTGCTCTCTGTTCGTCACTGTCAGACGCTCGCCAATCTGCCCAAGCCACTGGCACATTCATAAACGTCCATATCTTGATGGTATGAAGGCAGTACTTCAGTTTGATCTAAATTTTCTGGCTCTTCTAGTTCTGATTAGCCCCAGAGATAAACTACTTCCTTGACTCTTCTCGTTATCATCACTTCACAGTCAATTGTTAATTGTTATTCTTCAGAGCTACTTAAATACGTATTATTATTGCTTTATGTTGCTATTTATTTATTTCGATTTTGTAACTTTTTATTTTTTATTTTTTTTTATTAATCCTAAAGACCTACAACAATTGCTTAATGTGATAAACATACAAGCAAAAAATATGGACTAGAAATGAATATCAAAAAGACTAAAACTATGATCATAAACAAAGAAAATTCTCAAGACCTACAATTAAATATCACAGTTGAGGGAATACATCTGGAGACAGTCCAGAGTTAAAACTACCTGGGACATACTATAACCAATGATAGAAAATGCAAAACTGAAATAAACAAAAGAATAGGTATGGCAAAAAGTAATTTTAATGCCATGAGAAATATACTAACAACAAAACAAATATCAACAGGGCTGAAACTAAGAATGGCAAAATGTTACATCTTCTCAATATTCCTGTATGGTGCAGAAATATGGACATTAGACAAGAAAACAGAACAGAAAATTGAAGCCTTTGAAATGTGGATTTATAGAAGAATAGGTAGAATTGGATGGAAACAAAAGATAACAAACGATAAAGTTTTAAAACAACTGAAAATAAAAAGAGAACTACTAAAATAATTAAGACAAGACAAATGAAATTTTTGGGGCATGTTAAAAGACACAACAGTCTACTAAAAGTAATATTGGAAATAAAATACAAGGTAAAAGAGGCAGAGGCAGACCAAGACTAACATGGACGAGTAACATCAAAAGATGGTCAAGTCAATCTATGACAGCCTGCACCATCAAAGCAAGAAACAGAGTAGAATGGCGATCCATGGTAGCCAACCTTCGTTGCGGAGAAGGCACACGATGATGATGAACTTTTTATTACATTACTTATCTAGGCTAGTTAAAATAACTGTAGCTGTTTATAATTACAATTTATCTTGGATCGTATTATTTTTTACTGTTCCGACAACAAGAAAAAAAAGCAGCAACACGCCAGCAAAGCTCTCGTCAGGGTCTAGAAAACCGAAATGCCCAACCCAAAATGTAATCCTCTATATATACCTTCTCAAACTGCAAGCACGAGAGGTTGTTGCCACAGTCTGAGTTTGGATGTTTCACTTCTTTTGTTTTTGAAAATGTGGTTGGTGAATGCGATCACCAAGTGCGGGATTTGGAAGAGAATGAGGCGGCCCGGTCTGTCAACAAGTCACCATAATGGCATTCAGCTTATGTTTGGTTTGAAAGAAAGTTTACCTGTACACAGTCTTTTACCTCTGAACGTAGTGTTGGGCTGTGCGGTGGGGTATTTGTAATTAACATGTTTTTCGTCGGTTCGTGGGGGCGAGTGTTGGGCGTTGCGGTCACTGCTAAGAAGGGAAATGTTTTGGATTGGGCACAACCTGAGATGTTTAAGGTTTTTCAAAATATTTGATAATTAACTGTTAAAAAAAAGGTAAGTTCAGAATTGTCAAATATTACTCACATCATCATCAATTCTGGTTGCGTAGGTGATCATGCCTCTCCACAACTTTCGATATCAACAGTTATTTATCATTTCTGTTGGCCTTCTGTCAAGCCATTCTCTTAAGATGTCTGGTATCTTTTCTCTTTGCTTCCCTGTATCTCTTTGTCCCTCAATTTTCCAAGTTGTTACAATATATTCAAGCTGTTCACTGCACATTAAATGGCCAAAAAATTATGACTGTTTCTTCCTAATATTGGAAATTAGTTCTCTTTTCACTTTGACCTCTTTCAGAACGTTTTCATTACTCTTGTTAGCTGTCTATGATATTCTCAACAATCTTCTGTAAAACCACATTTCTACAGCCTCCATTGACTTTGAAATGTATCGTATGTGGATTATAATTGATGTATGGTTTCAACATGTTGTTTACTATATCATCACAAAGTACGAAAGGACATTCTTTTTTTATTATCATTCGCCTATCAGCGACTAGCGGAGAGATAATTTGTTATCTTTCACCTTTCGGTTGGTCTCTTATGTTGAAGTTTTCTGCCTCCCCCCTCTCGGTTGGCTTCACCTATTACAATTTGTTGTCTTCCACCTTTCTGGTGGCCTCTTATGTTGCAATTTGCTATCTTTCACATTCTGATTGACCTCTTATGTTGCAGTGTACGGTCTTTCGACTTTTGTTTGACCACTTCTGTTTTTTTTTACATTTCCGTGTGCTTCCTTGCATTGGTTTTCAATTTGCTTCAGTGTCTAATTATGCACATCGTTTGTTGATGACTGAGTGAATTGTGTTTTGTTTTTTGTTGTCTTATTACGGTGCCAACCCATTTCGTTTGTTATCTATTTATATATTTTACTGTGAGGGTTATTTCTGCTACATTAGTTTCTCACATCTGTCCTTCAAGCTGACTCTCAACTTGCGTCTGACACACGTTTATGTTGTAACGTGGTATTAGTACATGCTATTAACAATGTGAAACGTGTTCTAAAGTTAAATAGAAAAGACATCAAAACTAAAATTTTGAATAATCTACTTCTGTTGGCATCAAAACTGAAACTGTGAATAATCATCTACTTTTTCGTTATTAAAACTGAAACTTTGAATAGTCTGCTTCTTTTGCGTCAGCTCCACGAGTACTTCTCTTAGTCTTGAGCACCTACAAAAACGGTCGAAGGCTGCAGATGTTTTGTGCCCTAGTTTACAATTGTCAGCGAAATCTGCGCCTTTCAACTAACACTACAATAGGAAGATACGATATGATATGATATTATATGATATATGATATGTCAAGGTAAAGGTACGAGACTTGAATTGGCGTCTTAGCACGCGGGCTTTTACCCACATGTACTCAACTGTATACCAGAAGTGGTCGGAGACTCCTGTCTAGTGTCGCTTTAAGCATCGTGACTAACGAGCAAGGCGCCATTCCTTACCTTCCCAGAGTAAGAACCATGGTATCCATTTCTTCCAGTGGCTGGGTCGACTGCAGGGGTATCTAATTTTCCAACCAAGGGTACAAGTCACACTGCTCCCAGCGGGAATCGAACACGGGTTGTCCGAACGTCGGTAGCTAGTTCGGTAGTTTTCTCAACTAGGCTACTGAGGCCCCTTATGTTATGTTATGTGTATTATGTTATGTGTATTATGTTATGTTATGCATGTTATGTTATGTTCAGATTATCATCACTGCACTCTAGATACGTCCATAGGTGCTCCGATCTTCTCCTTGAAACTCTGGGAACCTCTAAGCTGAACTCTGACCCACTTGCACGAGCTCCGTTGTATGGCCTTGGATTCACTCGGCATTGGTAGATTTGTTAACAATTTTTTGGCCCGGGCGGCTGTCAGTATGACCTACTCTGTAGGTGGCCTCGGTAGCCTAGTTGGAGAAACCACCCGACTGTGCTACCAACGTTCGAGCAACCTGTGGCCGATTCCCGCTGGAAGCAGTGTGGATTGTACTCGTGGTTGGAAAAAAATACCCCCGTGGTCGACCCAGCCGCTGACAAAAATGGGTACTGGAGTATAGTATTCTGGGAAGGTGAGATATATCTACAAGGCCTAAAATTTGACAACAAAGACCTTTGGAGACAGAAAAGACCAGACAGAAGTCCTTTCAGAGGAAGAGGTATGTTTACAGCACTCAGAAAAATGACAAATAATCTACAGATAAAAAAAAAAGAAGTATATACGGTCCGAAACAGGATCGAACCCGTACTAGTGGCATAACGCCTTGCCACACGAAAAGCTAAAGGCTAGGGAACACTGCCTACTCAGCCAACTGAGTAGTTCGATGATTATCGCCTTGGGAGTTTCCCTCTAATAATATTAATTTATTATTATTTGTCTCTAAACTTTAAGTCCCAACGTCATCATGACAGAGCTATCACTATTTGCCTTTCAACTTTACCCTCTCGCGTGACCTTTCAGCACGGTTCACGTCGCTGCCTATACAATGCTTTCGCAAAGGTCAAGGGTTTTTTTTTTTTTTTTTACTTAAGATGAAGGTTGGCTACAGTTAAGTTACATTTCTCTTCCCAAAAAAGCAAGAAGTATGTTTATTTTTCAGCGGCCGGACATGGTGACTAAACATTCCTTGATTGAATGTTGTGATTAAGCGTTGCTGTGTCACCACACCCACAATTTGTTGTTTGTTGAGTTAGGCGGTCGAACTGAGGCTCTGATTGGGATTAGGTATGCGAGGGGAGATAATTGACATAAGCGTTACCTTTCTTTACAGTTGTCCACAAAAACCTCTTTTTCTCTGTCACTTATGACTCTGACTAGGTTGCTGCTCACTTTCAATCCACTGGCATCTTTTATTAATCGATAAATGCTACTTTATTTGTGTTTTTGTGCTTCTTCAGCACGCCTGTTAATATCCTTCTGTTTGTAATCGACTATTCAAAATCCCATTACACGCCCCAGTGTTATCGTCTTTAGTCGCTTCAAGAAACAAAATGTCTGATTACTATACAGCGAGCGGTCTTCTACCACATTGTTAGCTCCCAGTGGAGCATTGGTCTTCAACAAACACTTTCCTAGTCGTTTTGTTTTTTGCCACTCTTTTAAGATCATTCCATGTCTTCCCCATCATCTTCATCTCTGCTTCTATCTGTCTTCTCCAAGAATTCCTTGGTCTTCCTCTTTGTCTTTTCCCCTGGGTATTCCAAAAAAGGGCCTCTTGTGTAATACTCTCAGTTGGCTTCCGTAGTGTGTGTCTTTTCCAGCGCCATCGTCTTCGCTGTATCTCTTTATTCACTGTTATTTGACTGGCACATTTCCATAATTCTATGTTAGTGATTTTGTCCTGCCATTTCCATCCTTTTATTCTGCGTAAGCATCCATTAATGAAAGTCTGTATCTTCGTGATTGCCAAGTTTGTTGTTCTCCATGTTTCACAGCCATTTCCAAAATAAGGAAATACAGCGAGCTGTACTGTCGGAATAAAAACAAACATGTTTGATTAGAAACGCCTTCTTCTCTGTTTCCCGACCACCGCTTTTCTTCATTGACCTCTTTTACATTAAACAAAACGTAGATAAGTTGGATTGTTATCTCAATGAAAATAAAGAAGAACGTTACTATCTTAATTCCAGCTCTTTGCGATCATGTCAAATATTGACTCTGACTAAAAATCAAGAAAGAAAACTGACAACATGTGAGATGAAATGCCTCAGGAAAGATGTGAACGAAACAAGAAGAGATCATGTAAAGAACAATGAAATCAGAAACACCATTGGAATTCTACCAGTCATCGAATACATAGAGAGACAAAGATGAAAGTGGTTTGAACATTGAATGTGCATGGACCCCTCAGTACCAGCATCAAGAGCAACAACAAAATGGAACAGCCAAGATATAGAGGTAGATCAAGAAGAAGATGGGTTGAGGGAATTTACGACATAATAAAACAATACAATATCACTATGTGCCAACTCAAGAATTGACGACATAATAAAACAATACAATATCACTATGTGCCAAGTCAAGAATTGACGACATAATAAAACAATACAATATCACTATGTGCCAAGTCAAGAATTGACGACATAATAAAACAATACAATATCACTATGTGCCAAGTCAAGAATTGACGACATAATAAAACAATACAATATCACTATGTGCCAAGTCAAGAATTGACGACATAATAAAACAATACAATATCACTATGTACCAAGCCAAGAATTGACGACATAATAAAACAATACAATATCACTATGCACCAAGATACAGAAAATGCCCTTGATAGAAAACATATCATTGACTTAAGCCTGCGACGTCTACAAGTAAAATGCAGGATAAAAGAAAGGAATAACAAAAGAAAACAGCTAACTGTTATAACGTGCGGGTCTCTGACCTAAGCATCAAATTTCAGCAGCCCACTGTGGTTACTAAGCTGCTTTCCCTCTTCCGCCAGCCTACGTGCTATGGTCAGAAATGACAGTCTATTTGTAGGCCTAACACTGGGGCGTGGAAGGGAATCTTGAATAGTCGATTAGAAACTGAAGGATATTGAAAGACGTGCAGAAGAAGCACAAAAACACAGGCAAAGTAACATTTTTCAATTAATAAAAGGTGCCAGTGGATTGAAAGTGAGCAGCAACCATTACACAAGTGACAGAGAAAAAGAGGATTTCTGTGGACAACTGTGAAGAAAGGTAACGATTATGTCAGTTGTCTCCCCTCGTTTACCTCATCCCAATCAGAGCCTCAGTTCGACCGCCTAACTCAACAAACACCAAATTGTAGATGTGGTGACACAGCAACGCTCAATCACAACATTCAATCAAGGAATGTTTAGTCACCATGTCCGGCCGCTGAAAAATACACATACCTCTCGCTTTTTTGGGACGAGAAATGTAACTTAACTGTAGCCATACCTTCCTCTTTAGTAAAACAACCTTGACATTTGGAGGGCATTGTATAGACAGAGACGTGAAGCGTGCAGAAGGTCATGCGAGAGGGCAAAGTTGAAAGCAAATAGTGATAGTTCTGTCATTCTGACGATATGATTTCTGTCTGTCTGTTCTGTCCTGTCTGTCTGTCTGTCCCATGTTGTTGTGCCCATTTCGGGTTTCTCTTCTTTATCTCCTATTATTACTTCATTATACCCATTTCGGGTTTCTTTTCTCTCTTCATTGTCTCCTCTTATTACTTCGTTTTACCCATTTCGGGTTGTCTCCTCTCACTACTTTGTTTGACCCATTTCGGGTTCTTTAATCTCTTTATTACTTCGTTTTACCCATTTCGGGTTTTTCTCCTCTTATTACTTCGTTTTACCCATTTCGGGTTTTCTCCTCTCACTAGTTTGTTTGATCCATTTCGGGTTTTCTCCTCTCTTCTATTACTTTGTTTTACCCATTTCGGTTTTTCTTCTCTTATTTACTTCGTTTTACCAATTCGGGTATCTCTCCTCTCTTCTTTTTCTCCTCTCATTGCTTCATTTTTCCCATCGAATGGCCCCCTAGCCCATCTAACTCCTATCGGCCCGGCAGTCTCTTGGCAACAGTTGCTAACTGTCTCTTAATAGTGCTACTCACTAATCTGTCCGTCTAACTGTTCGCACTGGCTATAATTCTATTACACTTGATTGGTGTCCTTACTCTTGATCGTCACTCCCTGCCAACTCAGTCTCTCCAAGTGTCTGCTCTCAAGTGCTTGTCTCATCTGTTTCTAAGTCTTTCGACTATTATTCTAACTCACATACTAATCTACATTGCGTATAATTCTATTAGGCTAAGACTAGCCTCCCTATGGGCCGACCACCTGGTCGCCCGGCTCCTAACAAGCGCAAGTGCTCCTGCCGACTATATTTCTCCAAGTATCTGGTCTCGCTTCTATCCGTTATCCACGTGCGCAGAATCTTTTGTGTTTACCTCTTAAATTTGGATCTTGTCAGCCAATCAGAATTGACCTCCTACGCCTGTCTGTCCACCAACCCCTTGGCATGGCCTCCCACGTTTTTGCACGTGAATTTCGACCCATAGTCTCCTTTTTCTCCTGACTTCTTCTTAAAGTATTTTTTCTTGACCTTGTTCTTTCGTCTGTTTATTCCTCTATTCTCTCCCATCCCCCCCACCCCTCCTCGACACCTACGCGTCTATCTGCCCACTCACTTCTGGAGATGGCCTTCCACGTTTTTGCACGTGAATTTTGACCCATCCTCTACTTATTTTTCTCATGACCTCGTTTCAATGTGTTTTTTCATTTTTCCTCCTTGGCCTCATTCTCTCGTCTCGCCTATCTATCCCCTCACTTCTGGATTGTTCTCTCGTCTTTGTTTCCTCCTCTACTCTCTCCATCCCTCCGCTTCTACATCCTAACGCCAAGCTTGTTCAATCTATACACTGAGCAAATCTTTAAAAACATCTCAGAGATGCCAGGCCTAAATATTATTGGAAAGATAATCAATAACGTAAGATATGCTGATGATACTGCACTACTAGCAGAAAATCCTAAAGACCTACAAAAATTACTTAATGTAATAAACATGACAAGCAAAAAAATAAGGATTAGAAGCAGACAAATTAATAGAAAAAGAGAATACAAAACAGAAAAAAAAGAAAGAAATAATATTTCTAGGGGCGCTGAAAAATCCATAGTCAACTACGATTGTCGGAGACTACTATAGTCAACTATAGGGAATAATAGAACAAAGAAGTATGTGTTAGCACTCGGAAAATTGACAGACAAACAACAATAGAAAAAAACGAAGAACAATATATGGTCCGAAGTGGGATCGAACCCGTACTCAGTGGCACCGCGCCTTGCCACGAGAAGCCGAACGCTTGGTACACTGCCACGCAGCCAACTAAAAATGGCTATTGCAGTAGTGTCTTCCACGAAAGGCGATCTCAATGACTATAGCATAGGGTAACGATCACAGACCGGAAATAAATTGTATATTTGTACTTTCCTATTAATGCAAGTATCTCCCAGTAGGCTGAATACTTGTGTTGTAGACAAACATTTATTGGACGAAACAGCACGAATAGTAGTTCCCAGTGGTTATATACTGGGTACAAATAATAATACATAAATATTATTATATGGGGAACTTCCGAGGCGATAATAGGGAATAATAGAACAAAGAAGTATGTGTTAGCACTCGAAAAAATTGACAGACAAACAACAATAGAAAAAAACGAAGAACAATATATGGTCCGAAGTGGGATCGAACCCGTACTCAGTGGCACCGCGCCTTGCCACGAGAAGCCGAACGCTTGGTACACTGCCACGCAGCCAACTAAAAAATTGGCTATTGCAGTAGTGTCTTCCACGAAAGGCGATCTCAATGACTATAGCATAGGGTAACGATCACAGACCGAAATAAATTGTATATTTGTACTTTCCTATTAATGCAAGTATCTCCCAGTAGGGCTGAATACTTGTGTTGTAGACAAACATTTATTTGACGAAACAGCACGAATAGTAGTTCCCAGTGGTTATATACTGGGTACAAATAATAATACATAAATATTATTATATGGGAACTTCCGAGGCGATAATAGGGAATAATAGAACAAAGAAGTATGTGTTAGCACTCGAAAAATTGACAGACAAACAACAATAGAAAAAAACGAAGAACAATATATGGTCCGAAGTGGGATCGAAACCCGTACTCAGTGGCACCGCGCCTTGCCACGAGAAGCCGAACGCTTGGTACACTGCCACGCAGCCAACTAAAAAATTGCTATTGCAGTAGTGTCTTCCACGAAAGGCGATCTCAATGACTATAGCATAGGGTAACGATCACAGACCGGAAATAAATTGTATATTTATACTTTCCTATTAATGCAAGTATCTCCCAGTAGGGCTGAATACTTGTGTTGTAGACAAACATTTATTGGACGAAACAGCACGAATAGTAGTTCCCAGTGGTTATATACTGGGTACAAATAATAATACATAAATATTATTATATGGGGAACTTCCGAGGCGATAATAGGGAATAATAGAACAAAGAAGTATGTGTTAGCACTCGGAAAAATTGACAGACAAACAACAATAGAAAAAAACGAAGAACAATATATGGTCCGAAGTGGGATCGAACCCGTACTCAGTGGCACCGCGCCTTGCCACGAGAAGCCGAACGCTTGGTACACTGCCACGCAGCCAACTAAAAAAATTGGCTATTGCAGTAGTGTCTTCCACGAAAGGCGATCTCAATGACTATAGCATAGGGTAACGATCACAGACCGGAAATAAATTGTATATTGGTACTTTCCTATTAATGCAAGTATCTCCCAGTAGGGCTGAATACTTGTGTTGTAGACAAACATTTATTGGACGAAACAGCACGAATAGTAGTTCCCAGTGGTTATATACTGGGTACAAATAATAATACATAAATATTATTATATGGGGAACTTCCGAGGCGATAATAGGGAATAATAGAACAAAGAAGTATGTGTTAGCACTCGGAAAAATTGACAGACAAACAACAATAGAAAAAAACGAAGAACAATATATGGTCCGAAGTGGGATCGAACCCGTACTCAGTGGCACCGCGCCTTGCCACGAGAAGCCGAACGCTTGGTACACTGCCACGCAGCCAACTAAAAAATTGGCTATTGCAGTAGTGTCTTCCACGAAAGGCGATCTCAATGACTATAGCATAGGGTAACGATCACAGACCGGAAATAAATTGTATATTTATACTTTCCTATTAATGCAAGTATCTCCCAGTAGGGCTGAATACTTGTGTTGTAGACAAACATTTATTGGACGAAACAGCACGAATAGTAGTTCCCAGTGTTTATATACTGGGTACAAATAATAATACATAAATATTATTATATGGGGAACTTCCGAGGCGATAATAGGGAATAATAGAACAAAGAAGTATGTGTTAGCACTCGGAAAAATTGACAGACAAACAACAATAGAAAAAAACGAAGAACAATATATGGTCCGAAGTGGGATCGAACCCGTACTCAGTGGCACCGCGCCTTGCCACGAGAAGCCGAACGCTTGGTACACTGCCACGCAGCCACTAAAAAATTGGCTATTGCAGTAGTGTCTTCCACGAAAGGCGATCTCAATGACTATAGCATAGGGTAACGATCACAGACCGGAAATAAATTGTATATTTGTACTTTCCTATTAATGCAAGTATCTCCCAGTAGGGCTGAATACTTGTGTTGTAGACAAACATTTATTGGACGAAACAGCACGAATAGTAGTTCCCAGTGGTTATATACTGGGTACAAATAATAATACATAAATATTATTATATG
Organism: Megaustenia siamemsis; assembly: GCA_032433765.1. Classification (NCBI taxonomy): domain Eukaryota; kingdom Metazoa; phylum Mollusca; class Gastropoda; order Stylommatophora; family Ariophantidae; genus Megaustenia; species Megaustenia siamemsis. Next base: position 56,297,738 of record JAVIAB010000101.1, on the reverse strand, counting down.
GGGAACTTCCGAGGCGATAATAGGGAATAATAGAACAAAGAAGTATGTGTTAGCACTCGGAAAAATTGACAGACAAACAACAATAGAAAAAAACGAAGAACAATATATGGTCCGAAGTGGGATCGAACCCGTACTCAGTGGCACCGCGCCTTGCCACGAGAAGCCGAACGCTTGGTACACTGCCACGCAGCCAACTAAAAAATTGGCTATTGCAGTAGTGTCTTCCACGAAAGGCGATCTCAATGACTATAGCATAGGGTAACGATCACAGACCGGAAATAAATTGTATATTTGTACTTTCCTATTAATGCAAGTATCTCCCAGTAGGCTGAATACTTGTGTTGTAGAAAACATTTATTGGACGAAACAGCACGAATAGTAGTTCCCAGTGGTTATATACTGGGTACAAATAATAATACATAAATATTATTATATGGGGAACTTCCGAGGCGATAATAGGGAATAATAGAACAAAGAAGTATGTGTTAGCACTCGGAAAAATTGACAGACAAACAACAATAGAAAAAAACGAAGAACACTATATGGTCCGAAGTGGGATCGAACCCGTACTCAGTGGCACCGCGCCTTGCCACGAGAAGCCGAACGCTTGGTACACTGCCACGCAGCCAACTAAAAAATTGGCTATTGCAGTAGTGTCTTCCACGAAAGGCGATCTCAATGACTATAGCATAGGGTAACGATCACAGACCGGAAATAAATTGTATATTTGTACTTTCCTATTAATGCAAGTATCTCCCAGTAGGGCTGAATACTTGTGTTGTAGACAAACATTTATTGGACGAAACAGCACGAATAGTAGTTCCCAGTGGTTATATACTGGGTACAAATAATAATACATAAATATTATTATATGGGGAACTTCCGAGGCGATAATAGGGAATAATAGAACAAAGAAGTATGTGTTAGCACTCGGAAAAATTGACAGACAAACAACAATAGAAAAAAACGAAGAACAATATATGGTCCGAAGTGGGATCGAACCCGTACTCAGTGGCACCGCGCCTTGCCACGAGAAGCCGAACGCTTGGTACACTGCCACGCAGCCAACTAAAAAATTGGCTATTGCAGTAGTGTCTTCCACGAAAGGCGATCTCAATGACTATAGCATAGGGTAACGATCACAGACCGGAAATAATTGTATATTTGTACTTTCCTATTAATGCAAGTATCTCCCAGTAGGGCTGAATACTTGTGTTGTAGACAAACATTTATTGGACGAAACAGCACGAATAGTAGTTCCCAGTGGTTATATACTGGGTACAAATAATAATACATAAATATTATTATATGGGGAACTTCCGAGGCGATAATAGGGAATAATAGAACAAAGAAGTATGTGTTAGCACTCGGAAAAATTGACAGACAAACAACAATAGAAAAAAACGAAGAACAATATATGGTCCGAAGTGGGATCGAACCCGTACTCAGTGGCACCGCGCCTTGCCACGAGAAGCCGAACGCTTGGTACACTGCCACGCAGCCAACTAAAAAATTGGCTATTGCAGTAGTGTCTTCCACGAAAGGCGATCTCAATGACTATAGCATAGGGTAACGATCACAGACCGGAAATAAATTGTATATTTGTACTTTCCTATTAATGCAAGTATCTCCCAGTAGGGCTGAATACTTGTGTTGTAGACAAACATTTATTGGACGAAACAGCACGAATAGTAGTTCCCAGTGGTTATATACTGGGTAAAATAATAATACATAAATATTATTATATGGGGAACTTCCGAGGCGATAATAGGGAATAATAGAACAAAGAAGTATGTGTTAGCACTCGGAAAAATTGACAGACAAACAACAATAGAAAAAAACGAAGAACAATATATGGTCCGAAGTGGGATCGAACCCGTACTCAGTGGCACCGCGCCTTGCCACGAGAAGCCGAACGCTTGGTACACTGCCACGCAGCCAACTAAAAAATTGGCTATTGCAGTAGTGTCTTCCACGAAAGGCGATCTCAATGACTATAGCATAGGGTAACGATCACAGACCGGAAATAAATTGTATATTTGTACTTTCCTATTAATGCAAGTATCTCCCAGTAGGGCTGAATACTTGTGTTGTAGACAAACATTTATTGGACGAAACAGCACGAATAGTAGTTCCCAGTGGTTATATACTGGGTACAAATAATAATACATAAATATTATTATATGGGGAACTTCCGAGGCGATAATAGGGAATAATAGAACAAAGAAGTATGTGTTAGCACTCGGAAAAATTGACAGACAAACAACAATAGAAAAAAACGAAGAACAATATATGGTCCGAAGTGGGATCGAACCCGTACTCAGTGGCACCGCGCCTTGCCACGAGAAGCCGAACGCTTGGTACACTGCCACGCAGCCAACTAAAAAATTGGCTATTGCAGTAGTGTCTTCCACGAAAGGCGATCTCAATGACTATAGCATAGGGTAACGATCACAGACCGGAAATAAATTGTATATTTGTACTTTCCTATTAATGCAAGTATCTCCCAGTAGGGCTGAATACTTGTGTTGTAGACAAACATTTATTGGACGAAACAGCACGAATAGTAGTTCCCAGTGGTTATATACTGGGTACAAATAATAATACATAAATATTATTATATGGGGAACTTCCGAGGCGATAATAGGGAATAATAGAACAAAGAAGTATGTGTTAGCACTCGGAAAATTGACAGACAAACAACAATAGAAAAAAACGAAGAACAATATATGGTCCGAAGTGGGATCGAACCCGTACTCAGTGGCACCGCGCCTTGCCACGAGAAGCCGAACGCTTGGTACACTGCCACGCAGCCAACTAAAAAATTGGCTATTGCAGTAGTGTCTTCCACGAAAGGCGATCTCAATGACTATAGCATAGGGTAACGATCACAGACCGGAAATAAATTGTATATTTGTACTTTCCTATTAATGCAAGTATCTCCCAGTAGGGCTGAATACTTGTGTTGTAGACAAACATTTATTGGACGAAACAGCACGAATAGTAGTTCCCAGTGGTTATATACTGGGTACAAATAATAATACATAAATATTATTATATGGGGAACTTCCGAGGCGATAATAGGGAATAATAGAACAAAGAAGTATGTGTTAGCACTCGGAAAAATTGACAGACAAACAACAATAGAAAAAAACGAAGAACAATATATGGTCCGAAGTGGGATCGAACCCGTACTCAGTGGCACCGCGCCTTGCCACGAGAAGCCGAACGCTTGGTACACTGCCACGCAGCCAACTAAAAAATTGGCTATTGCAGTAGTGTCTTCCACGAAAGGCGATCTCAATGACTATAGCATAGGGTAACGATCACAGACCGGAAATAAATTGTATATTTGTACTTTCCTATTAATGCAAGTATCTCCCAGTAGGGCTGAATACTTGTGTTGTAGACAAACATTTATTGGACGAAACAGCACGAATAGTAGTTCCCAGTGGTTATATACTGGGTACAAATAATAATACATAAATATTATTATATGGGGAACTTCCGAGGCGATAATAGGGAATAATAGAACAAAGAAGTATGTGTTAGCACTCGGAAAAATTGACAGACAAACAACAATAGAAAAAAACGAAGAACAATATATGGTCCGAAGTGGGATCGAACCCGTACTCAGTGGCACCGCGCCTTGCCACGAGAAGCCGAACGCTTGGTACACTGCCACGCAGCCAACTAAAAAATTGGCTATTGCAGTAGTGTCTTCCACGAAAGGCGATCTCAATGACTATAGCATAGGGTAACGATCACAGACCGGAAATAAATTGTATATTTGTACTTTCCTATTAATGCAAGTATCTCCCAGTAGGGCTGAATACTTGTGTTGTAGACAAACATTTATTGGACGAAACAGCACGAATAGTAGTTCCCAGTGGTTATATACTGGGTACAAATAATAATACATAAATATTATTATATGGGGAACTTCCGAGGCGATAATAGGGAATAATAGAACAAAGAAGTATGTGTTAGCACTCGGAAAAATTGACAGACAAACAACAATAGAAAAAAACGAAGAACAATATATGGTCCGAAGTGGGATCGAACCCGTACTCAGTGGCACCGCGCCTTGCCACGAGAAGCCGAACGCTTGGTACACTGCCACGCAGCCAACTAAAAATTGGCTATTGCAGTAGTGTCTTCCACGAAAGGCGATCTCAATGACTATAGCATAGGGTAACGATCACAGACCGGAAATAAATTGTATATTTGTACTTTCCTATTAATGCAAGTATCTCCCAGTAGGGCTGAATACTTGTGTTGTAGACAAACATTTATTGGACGAAACAGCACGAATAGTAGTTCCCAGTGGTTATATACTGGGTACAAATAATAATACATAAATATTATTATATGGGGAACTTCCGAGGCGATAATAGGGAATAATAGAACAAAGAAGTATGTGTTAGCACTCGGAAAAATTGACAGACAAACAACAATAGAAAAAAACGAAGAACAATATATGGTCCGAAGTGGGATCGAACCCGTACTCAGTGGCACCGCGCCTTGCCACGAGAAGCCGAACGCTTGGTACACTGCCACGCAGCCAACTAAAAAATTGGCTATTGCAGTAGTGTCTTCCACGAAAGGCGATCTCAATGACTATAGCATAGGGTAACGATCACAGACCGGAAATAAATTGTATATTTGTACTTTCCTATTAATGCAAGTATCTCCCAGTAGGGCTGAATACTTGTGTTGTAGACAAACATTTATTGGACGAAACAGCACGAATAGTAGTTCCCAGTGGTTATATACTGGGTACAAATAATAATACATAAATATTATTATATGGGGAACTTCCGAGGCGATAATAGGGAATAATAGAACAAAGAAGTATGTGTTAGCACTCGGAAAAATTGACAGACAAACAACAATAGAAAAAAACGAAGAACAATATATGGTCCGAAGTGGGATCGAACCCGTACTCAGTGGCACCGCGCCTTGCCACGAGAAGCCGAACGCTTGGTACACTGCCACGCAGCCAACTAAAAAATTGGCTATTGCAGTAGTGTCTTCCACGAAAGGCGATCTCAATGACTATAGCATAGGGTAACGATCACAGACCGGAAATAAATTGTATATTTGTACTTTCCTATTAATGCAAGTATCTCCCAGTAGGGCTGAATACTTGTGTTGTAGACAAACATTTATTGGACGAAACAGCACGAATAGTAGTTCCCAGTGGTTATATACTGGGTACAAATAATAATACATAAATATTATTATATGGGGAACTTCCGAGGCGATAATAGGGAATAATAGAACAAAGAAGTATGTGTTAGCACTCGGAAAAATTGACAGACAAACAACAATAGAAAAAAACGAAGAACAATATATGGTCCGAAGTGGGATCGAACCCGTACTCAGTGGCACCGCGCCTTGCCACGAGAAGCCGAACGCTTGGTACACTGCCACGCAGCCAACTAAAAAATTGGCTATTGCAGTAGTGTCTTCCACGAAAGGCGATCTCAATGACTATAGCATAGGGTAACGATCACAGACCGGAAATAAATTGTATATTTGTACTTTCCTATTAATGCAAGTATCTCCCAGTAGGGCTGAATACTTGTGTTGTAGACAAACATTTATTGGACGAAACAGCACGAATAGTAGTTCCCAGTGGTTATATACTGGGTACAAATAATAATACATAAATATTATTATATGGGGAACTTCCGAGGCGATAATAGGGAATAATAGAACAAAGAAGTATGTGTTAGCACTCGGAAAATTGACAGACAAACAACAATAGAAAAAAACGAAGAACAATATATGGTCCGAAGTGGGATCGAACCCGTACTCAGTGGCACCGCGCCTTGCCACGAGAAGCCGAACGCTTGGTACACTGCCACGCAGCCAACTAAAAATTGGCTATTGCAGTAGTGTCTTCCACGAAAGGCGATCTCAATGACTATAGCATAGGGTAACGATCACAGACCGGAAATAAATTGTATATTTGTACTTTCCTATTAATGCAAGTATCTCCCAGTAGGGCTGAATACTTGTGTTGTAGACAAACATTTATTGGACGAAACAGCACGAATAGTAGTTCCCAGTGGTTATATACTGGGTACAAATAATAATACATAAATATTATTATATGGGGAACTTCCGAGGCGATAATAGGGAATAATAGAACAAAGAAGTATGTGTTAGCACTCGGAAAAATTGACAGACAAACAACAATAGAAAAAAACGAAGAACAATATATGGTCCGAAGTGGGATCGAACCCGTACTCAGTGGCACCGCGCCTTGCCACGAGAAGCTGAACGCTTGGTACACTGCCACGCAGCCAACTAAAAATTGGCTATTGCAGTAGTGTCTTCCACGAAAGGCGATCTCAATGACTATAGCATAGGGTAACGATCACAGACCGGAAATAAATTGTATATTTGTACTTTCCTATTAATGCAAGTATCTCCCAGTAGGGCTGAATACTTGTGTTGTAGACAAACATTTATTGGACGAAACAGCACGAATAGTAGTTCCCAGTGGTTATATACTGGGTACAAATAATAATACATAAATATTATTATATGGGGAACTTCCGAGGCGATAATAGGGAATAATAGAACAAAGAAGTATGTGTTAGCACTCGGAAAAATTGACAGACAAACAACAATAGAAAAAAACGAAGAACAATATATGGTCCGAAGTGGGATCGAACCCGTACTCAGTGGCACCGCGCCTTGCCACGAGAAGCCGAACGCTTGGTACACTGCCACGCAGCCAACTAAAAAATTGGCTATTGCAGTAGTGTCTTCCACGAAAGGCGATCTCAATGACTATAGCATAGGGTAACGATCACAGACCGGAAATAAATTGTATATTTGTACTTTCCTATTAATGCAAGTATCTCCCAGTAGGGCTGAATACTTGTGTTGTAGACAAACATTTATTGGACGAAACAGCACGAATAGTAGTTCCCAGTGGTTATATACTGGGTACAAATAATAATACATAAATATTATTATATGGGGAACTTCCGAGGCGATAATAGGGAATAATAGAACAAAGAAGTATGTGTTAGCACTCGGAAAAATTGACAGACAAACAACAATAGAAAAAAACGAAGAACAATATATGGTCCGAAGTGGGATCGAACCCGTACTCAGTGGCACCGCGCCTTGCCACGAGAAGCCGAACGCTTGGTACACTGCCACGCAGCCAACTAAAAAATTGGCTATTGCAGTAGTGTCTTCCACGAAAGGCGATCTCAATGACTATAGCATAGGGTAACGATCACAGACCGGAAATAAATTGTATATTTGTACTTTCCTATTAATGCAAGTATCTCCCAGTAGGGCTGAATACTTGTGTTGTAGACAAACATTTATTGGACGAAACAGCACGAATAGTAGTTCCCAGTGGTTATATACTGGGTACAAATAATAATACATAAATATTATTATATGGGGAACTTCCGAGGCGATAATAGGGAATAATAGAACAAAGAAGTATGTGTTAGCACTCGGAAAAATTGACAGACAAACAACAATAGAAAAAAACGAAGAACAATATATAGTCCGAAGTGGGATCGAACCCGTACTCAGTGGCACCGCGCCTTGCCACGAGAAGCCGAACGCTTGGTACACTGCCACGCAGCCAACTAAAAAATTGGCTATTGCAGTAGTGTCTTCCACGAAAGGCGATCTCAATGACTATAGCATAGGGTAACGATCACAGACCGGAAATAAATTGTATATTTGTACTTTCCTATTAATGCAAGTATCTCCCAGTAGGGCTGAATACTTGTGTTGTAGACAAACATTTATTGGACGAAACAGCACGAATAGTAGTTCCCAGTGGTTATATACTGGGTACAAATAATAATACATAAATATTATTATATGGGGAACTTCCGAGGCGATAATAGGGAATAATAGAACAAAGAAGTATGTGTTAGCACTCGGAAAAATTGACAGACAAACAACAATAGAAAAAAACGAAGAACAATATATGGTCCGAAGTGGGATCGAACCCGTACTCAGTGGCACCGCGCCTTGCCACGAGAAGCCGAACGCTTGGTACACTGCCACGCAGCCAACTAAAAAATTGGCTATTGCAGTAGTGTCTTCCACGAAAGGCGATCTCAATGACTATAGCATAGGGTAACGATCACAGACCGGAAATAAATTGTATATTTGTACTTTCCTATTAATGCAAGTATCTCCCAGTAGGGCTGAATACTTGTGTTGTAGACAAACATTTATTGGACGAAACAGCACGAATAGTAGTTCCCAGTGGTTATATACTGGGTACAAATAATAATACATAAATATTATTATATGGGGAACTTCCGAGGCGATAATAGGGAATAATAGAACAAAGAAGTATGTGTTAGCACTCGGAAAAATTGACAGACAAACAACAATAGAAAAAAACGAAGAACAATATATGGTCCGAAGTGGGATCGAACCCGTACTCAGTGGCACCGCGCCTTGCCACGAGAAGCCGAACGCTTGGTACACTGCCACGCAGCCAACTAAAAAATTGGCTATTGCAGTAGTGTCTTCCACGAAAGGCGATCTCAATGACTATAGCATAGGGTAACGATCACAGACCGGAAATAAATTGTATATTTGTACTTTCCTATTAATGCAAGTATCTCCCAGTAGGGCTGAATACTTGTGTTGTAGACAAACATTTATTGGACGAAACAGCACGAATAGTAGTTCCCAGTGGTTATATACTGGGTACAAATAATAATACATAAATATTATTATATGGGGAACTTCCGAGGCGATAATAGGGAATAATAGAACAAAGAAGTATGTGTTAGCACTCGGAAAAATTGACAGACAAACAACAATAGAAAAAAACGAAGAACAATATATGGTCCGAAGTGGGATCGAACCCGTACTCAGTGGCACCGCGCCTTGCCACGAGAAGCCGAACGCTTGGTACACTGCCACGCAGCCAACTAAAAAATTGGCTATTGCAGTAGTGTCTTCCACGAAAGGCGATCTCAATGACTATAGCATAGGGTAACGATCACAGACCGGAAATAAATTGTATATTTGTACTTTCCTATTAATGCAAGTATCTCCCAGTAGGGCTGAATACTTGTGTTGTAGACAAACATTTATTGGACGAAACAGCACGAATAGTAGTTCCCAGTGGTTATATACTGGGTACAAATAATAATACATAAATATTATTATATGGGGAACTTCCGAGGCGATAATAGGGAATAATAGAACAAAGAAGTATGTGTTAGCACTCGGAAAAATTGACAGACAAACAACAATAGAAAAAAACGAAGAACAATATATGGTCCGAAGTGGGATCGAACCCGTACTCAGTGGCACCGCGCCTTGCCACGAGAAGCCGAACGCTTGGTACACTGCCACGCAGCCAACTAAAAAATTGGCTATTGCAGTAGTGTCTTCCACGAAAGGCGATCTCAATGACTATAGCATAGGGTAACGATCACAGACCGGAAATAAATTGTATATTTGTACTTTCCTATTAATGCAAGTATCTCCCAGTAGGGCTGAATACTTGTGTTGTAGACAAACATTTATTGGACGAAACAGCACGAATAGTAGTTCCCAGTGGTTATATACTGGGTACAAATAATAATACATAAATATTATTATATGGGGAACTTCCGAGGCGATAATAGGGAATAATAGAACAAAGAAGTATGTGTTAGCACTCGGAAAAATTGACAGACAAACAACAATAGAAAAAAACGAAGAACAATATATGGTCCGAAGTGGGATCGAACCCGTACTCAGTGGCACCGCGCCTTGCCACGAGAAGCCGAACGCTTGGTACACTGCCACGCAGCCAACTAAAAAATTGGCTATTGCAGTAGTGTCTTCCACGAAAGGCGATCTCAATGACTATAGCATAGGGTAACGATCACAGACCGGAAATAAATTGTATATTTGTACTTTCCTATTAATGCAAGTATCTCCCAGTAGGGCTGAATACTTGTGTTGTAGACAAACATTTATTGGACGAAACAGCACGAATAGTAGTTCCCAGTGGTTATATACTGGGTACAAATAATAATACATAAATATTATTATATGGGGAACTTCCGAGGCGATAATAGGGAATAATAGAACAAAGAAGTATGTGTTAGCACTCGGAAAAATTGACAGACAAACAACAATAGAAAAAAACGAAGAACAATATATGGTCCGAAGTGGGATCGAACCCGTACTCAGTGGCACCGCGCCTTGCCACGAGAAGCCGAACGCTTGGTACACTGCCACGCAGCCAACTAAAAAATTGGCTATTGCAGTAGTGTCTTCCACGAAAGGCGATCTCAATGACTATAGCATAGGGTAACGATCACAGACCGGAAATAAATTGTATATTTGTACTTTCCTATTAATGCAAGTATCTCCCAGTAGGGCTGAATACTTGTGTTGTAGACAAACATTTATTGGACGAAACAGCACGAATAGTAGTTCCCAGTGGTTATATACTGGGTACAAATAATAATACATAAATATTATTATATGGGGAACTTCCGAGGCGATAATAGGGAATAATAGAACAAAGAAGTATGTGTTAGCACTCGGAAAAATTGACAGACAAACAACAATAGAAAAAAACGAAGAACAATATATGGTCCGAAGTGGGATCGAACCCGTACTCAGTGGCACCGCGCCTTGCCACGAGAAGCCGAACGCTTGGTACACTGCCACGCAGCCAACTAAAAAATTGGCTATTGCAGTAGTGTCTTCCACGAAAGGCGATCTCAATGACTATAGCATAGGGTAACGATCACAGACCGGAAATAAATTGTATATTTGTACTTTCCTATTAATGCAAGTATCTCCCAGTAGGGCTGAATACTTGTGTTGTAGACAAACATTTATTGGACGAAACAGCACGAATAGTAGTTCCCAGTGGTTATATACTGGGTACAAATAATAATACATAAATATTATTATATGGGGAACTTCCGAGGCGATAATAGGGAATAATAGAACAAAGAAGTATGTGTTAGCACTCGGAAAAATTGACAGACAAACAACAATAGAAAAAAACGAAGAACAATATATGGTCCGAAGTGGGATCGAACCCGTACTCAGTGGCACCGCGCCTTGCCACGAGAAGCCGAACGCTTGGTACACTGCCACGCAGCCAACTAAAAAATTGGCTATTGCAGTAGTGTCTTCCACGAAAGGCGATCTCAATGACTATAGCATAGGGTAACGATCACAGACCGGAAATAAATTGTATATTTGTACTTTCCTATTAATGCAAGTATCTCCCAGTAGGGCTGAATACTTGTGTTGTAGACAAACATTTATTGGACGAAACAGCACGAATAGTAGTTCCCAGTGGTTATATACTGGGTACAAATAATAATACATAAATATTATTATATGGGGAACTTCCGAGGCGATAATAGGGAATAATAGAACAAAGAAGTATGTGTTAGCACTCGGAAAAATTGACAGACAAACAACAATAGAAAAAAACGAAGAACAATATATGGTCCGAAGTGGGATCGAACCCGTACTCAGTGGCACCGCGCCTTGCCACGAGAAGCCGAACGCTTGGTACACTGCCACGCAGCCAACTAAAAAATTGGCTATTGCAGTAGTGTCTTCCACGAAAGGCGATCTCAATGACTATAGCATAGGGTAACGATCACAGACCGGAAATAAATTGTATATTTGTACTTTCCTATTAATGCAAGTATCTCCCAGTAGGGCTGAATACTTGTGTTGTAGACAAACATTTATTGGACGAAACAGCACGAATAGTAGTTCCCAGTGGTTATATACTGGGTACAAATAATAATACATAAATATTATTATATGGGGAACTTCCGAGGCGATAATAGGGAATAATAGAACAAAGAAGTATGTGTTAGCACTCGGAAAAATTGACAGACAAACAACAATAGAAAAAAACAAAGAACAATATATGGTCCGAAGTGGGATCGAACCCGTACTCAGTGGCACCGCGCCTTGCCACGAGAAGCCGAACGCTTGGTACACTGCCACGCAGCCAACTAAAAAATTGGCTATTGCAGTAGTGTCTTCCACGAAAGGCGATCTCAATGACTATAGCATAGGGTAACGATCACAGACCGGAAATAAATTGTATATTTGTACTTTCCTATTAATGCAAGTATCTCCCAGTAGGGCTGAATACTTGTGTTGTAGACAAACATTTATTGGACGAAACAGCACGAATAGTAGTTCCCAGTGGTTATATACTGGGTACAAATAATAATACATAAATATTATTATATGGGGAACTTCCGAGGCGATAATAGGGAATAATAGAACAAAGAAGTATGTGTTAGCACTCGGAAAAATTGACAGACAAACAACAATAGAAAAAAACGAAGAACAATATATGGTCCGAAGTGGGATCGAACCCGTACTCAGTGGCACCGCGCCTTGCCACGAGAAGCCGAACGCTTGGTACACTGCCACGCAGCCAACTAAAAAATTGGCTATTGCAGTAGTGTCTTCCACGAAAGGCGATCTCAATGACTATAGCATAGGGTAACGATCACAGACCGGAAATAAATTGTATATTTGTACTTTCCTATTAATGCAAGTATCTCCCAGTAGGGCTGAATACTTGTGTTGTAGACAAACATTTATTGGACGAAACAGCACGAATAGTAGTTCCCAGTGGTTATATACTGGGTACAAATAATAATACATAAATATTATTATATGGGGAACTTCCGAGGCGATAATAGGGAATAATAGAACAAAGAAGTATGTGTTAGCACTCGGAAAAATTGACAGACAAACAACAATAGAAAAAAACGAAGAACAATATATGGTCCGAAGTGGGATCGAACCCGTACTCAGTGGCACCGCGCCTTGCCACGAGAAGCCGAACGCTTGGTACACTGCCACGCAGCCAACTAAAAAATTGGCTATTGCAGTAGTGTCTTCCACGAAAGGCGATCTCAATGACTATAGCATAGGGTAACGATCACAGACCGGAAATAAATTGTATATTTGTACTTTCCTATTAATGCAAGTATCTCCCAGTAGGGCTGAATACTTGTGTTGTAGACAAACATTTATTGGACGAAACAGCACGAATAGTAGTTCCCAGTGGTTATATACTGGGTACAAATAATAATACATAAATATTATTATATGGGGAACTTCCGAGGCGATAATAGGGAATAATAGAACAAAGAAGTATGTGTTAGCACTCGGAAAAATTGACAGACAAACAACAATAGAAAAAAACGAAGAACAATATATGGTCCGAAGTGGGATCGAACCCGTACTCAGTGGCACCGCGCCTTGCCACGAGAAGCCGAACGCTTGGTACACTGCCACGCAGCCAACTAAAAAATTGGCTATTGCAGTAGTGTCTTCCACGAAAGGCGATCTCAATGACTATAGCATAGGGTAACGATCACAGACCGGAAATAAATTGTATATTTGTACTTTCCTATTAATGCAAGTATCTCCCAGTAGGGCTGACACATATGCTAACACATACTTCTTTGTTCTATTATTCCCTATTATCGCCTCGGAAGTTCCCCATATAATAATATTTATGTATTATTATTTGTACCCAGTATATAACCACTGGGAACTACTATTCGTGCTGTTTCGTCCAATAAATGTTTGTCTACAACACAAGTATTCAGCCCTACTGGGAGATACTTGCATTAATAGGAAAGTACAAATATACAATTTATTTCCGGTCTGTGATCGTTACCCTATGCTATAGTCATTGAGATCGCCTTTCGTGGAAGACACTACTGCAATAGCCAATTTTTTAGTTGGCTGCGTGGCAGTGTACCAAGCGTTCGGCTTCTCGTGGCAAGGCGCGGTGCCACTGAGTACGGGTTCGATCCCACTTCGGACCATATATTGTTCTTCGTTTTTTTCTATTGTTGTTTGTCTGTCAATTTTTCCGAGTGCTAACACATACTTCTTTGTTCTATTATTCCCTATTATCGCCTCGGAAGTTCCCCATATAATAATATTTATGTATTATTATTTGTACCCAGTATATAACCACTGGGAACTACTATTCGTGCTGTTTCGTCCAATAAATGTTTGTCTACAACACAAGTATTCAGCCCTACTGGGAGATACTTGCATTAATAGGAAAGTACAAATATACAATTTATTTCCGGTCTGTGATCGTTACCCTATGCTATAGTCATTGAGATCGCCTTTCGTGGAAGACACTACTGCAATAGCCAATTTTTTAGTTGGCTGCGTGGCAGTGTACCAAGCGTTCGGCTTCTCGTGGCAAGGCGCGGTGCCACTGAGTACGGGTTCGATCCCACTTCGGACCATATATTGTTCTTCGTTTTTTTCTATTGTTGTTTGTCTGTCAATTTTTCCGAGTGCTAACACATACTTCTTTGTTCTATTATTCCCTATTATCGCCTCGGAAGTTCCCCATATAATAATATTTATGTATTATTATTTGTACCCAGTATATAACCACTGGGAACTACTATTCGTGCTGTTTCGTCCAATAAATGTTTGTCTACAACACAAGTATTCAGCCCTACTGGGAGATACTTGCATTAATAGGAAAGTACAAATATACAATTTATTTCCGGTCTGTGATCGTTACCCTATGCTATAGTCATTGAGATCGCCTTTCGTGGAAGACACTACTGCAATAGCCAATTTTTTAGTTGGCTGCGTGGCAGTGTACCAAGCGTTCGGCTTCTCGTGGCAAGGCGCGGTGCCACTGAGTACGGGTTCGATCCCACTTCGGACCATATATTGTTCTTCGTTTTTTTCTATTGTTGTTTGTCTGTCAATTTTTCCGAGTGCTAACACATACTTCTTTGTTCTATTATTCCCTATTATCGCCTCGGAAGTTCCACATATAATAATATTTATGTATTATTATTTGTACCCAGTATAGTCAACTATGACTGACGGAGGTTACTATAGTGTGATATGACAGACGGTGGCTACTATAGTCAACTATGACTGACAGAGGCTACTATAGTCAACTATAACTGACGGAGGCTACTATAGTCAACTATGATTGACGGAGTCTACTATAGTCAACTATGACTGACGGAGGCTACTATAGTCAACTATGACTGAAGGAGGCTACTATAGTCAACTATGACTGAAGGAGGCTACTATAGTCAACTATGACTGAAGGAGGCTACTATAGTCAACTATGACTGACAGAGGCTACTATTGTCAACTATGACTGACTGCGGCTATTATAGTCAACTATGACTGACTGCGGCTATTATAGTCAACTATGACTGACAGAGGCTACTATAGTTAACTATGACTGACAGAGGCTACTATAGTTAACTATGACTGACAGAGGCTACTATAGTCAACTATGACTGACAGAGGCTACTATAGTTAACTATGACTGACAGAGGCTACTATAGTTAACTATGACTGACAGAGGCTACTATAGTCTACTATGATTGAAAGAGGCTACGTATGCTGATGTTATGTGTTGATGTTGTATGATGATGTTATGTGTTGATGCTGTATGATGATGTTATGTGTTGATGTTGTATGATGATGTTATGTGTTGATGATGTATGATGATGTTATGTGTTGATGCTGTATGATGATGTTATGTGTTGATGCTGTATGATGATGTTATGTGTTGATGCTGTATGATGATGTTGTGTGTTGATGTTGTATGATGATGTTATGGGTTGAAGCTGTATGATGATGTTATGTGTTGATGCTGTATGATGATGTTATGTCTTGATGCTGTATGATGATGTTGTGTGTTGATGTTGTATGATGATGTTATGTGTTGATGCTGTATGATGATGTTATGTGTTGATGCTGTATGATGATGTTATGTGTTGATGCTGTATGATGATGTTATGTGTTGATGCTGTATGATGATGTTATGTGTTGATGCTGTATGATGCTGTTATGTGTTGATGCTGTATGATGATGTTGTGTGTTGATGTTGTATGATGATGTTATGTGTTGATGCTGTATGATGATATTGTGCGTTGATGTTGCATGTTGATTTTATGTGCTGATGTTGTATGCTGATGTTATATGATGATGCTGTATGATGGTGTTATGTGTTGATGCTGCATGATGATGATATGTGTTGATGCTATATTCTGATGTTATATGTTGATGTATGCTGATGTTATGTGTTGAAGTTGTATATTGATGTTATGTGTTGATGTTGAATGTTGATGTTATGTATTAATGTTGTATGTTGATTTTATGTGTTGAAGCTGTATTCTGATGTTATGTGTTGATGTATGCTGATGCTATATTTTGATGTTGTATGTTGATGTTATGTGTTGATGTTGAATGTTGATGTTATGTATTAATTTTGTATGTTGATGTTATGTTTTGATGTTATGTGTTGATGTTATGTGTTGATGCTATATGCTGATTTTCTGTGTTGATGTTGTATATTGATGTTATGTGTTGATTTTGTATGTTGATTTTATGTGTTGATGTTATGTGTTGATGTTGTATGCTGATGTAATGAATTGATGTTGTATGTTGATGTTATTTGTTGATGTTGTATGTTGATGTTGTGTGTTGATGTTATGTGTTGATGTTATATGCTGATGTAATGAGTTGATGTTGTATGTTGATGTTATGTGTTGATGTTGTAATCAGATGTTATGTGTTGATGTTGTAATCAGATTTTATGTGTTGATGTTATGTGTTGGTGTTGTATGTTGATGTTATGTGTTGATGTTGTATCTTGATATTATATGTTGATGTTTTAATCAGATGTTATGTGTTGATGTTGTATCTTGATGTTATGCGTTGATGTTGTGTGTTGATGTTATGTGTTGATTTTGTATTCTGATGCTATGTTTTGATGTTGTGTGTTGGTGTATGCTGACGTTATGTGTTGATGTTATGTGTTTAAGTATGCTAATATTATGTGTTGATGTTATGTGTTGATGTTATGTGTTTATGCATGTTGATGTTATGTGTTGATTTTAGGCCAAATGGAAAGTTCACTTTGTTTTTTCCACTTACTCCCAAATATCGTTGACTTTTGGACGTTTAATTTGGCACCAGTGATGTGACAATTCTCTACTTATAATGATTGCACCCTAAGCGGACGAAAAAAAACACAAAAAAACTACCGAAAGAAACTTCATAGGTGAAATCAATTATATTAGAAATGCAATATTTTGTTTTGTACAGTGCTGCAAAATTGAAATAACTTCCCTAAAACAGCAATTTAAAATATTAGTGGACTATAATAGAAACAGGACAATTTCACTCATAAATGCTACAAATCTGCTAAAATTATAACAAAAGGGCTGCTTTAAGATGAACGAAAACAGCTGTGACTAAAGTTAAACAAACACTAATCTGGAGTTATTCCAACTTTTCTGTGTTCAACATGCATGTATTTAATGTTTAACACACCACTGTTGAATTTCCTGAAATTTTATTTTTTTACTTTCATGAATTTGATGAGACTACAATTATGAACCATGTTCAGGTGAACCACAGTGAAGTCTGGCAAGACTGTTGTGGTTTAATGAATGCGCAAACAACAGCAAAACCACCAGCACTGCACATAATTTATCTGGGTTATCTTATCTGTAAGGATTGTGTCAAACCGATAGGAACAAACGTGACTCTAGCGGTGTCGTGAATTTAATTTATTGGCTACTACAATGTCTTCTAGAACACACCTCCACACACAGTAGTAGTAGTGATAGTAGCCCTCGTCAGTCATTGTTGACTATGGATTTTTTAGCGCCCTTAGAAATGTTATTTTTTCTTTTCTTTTATTTCGTCGTGTATTCTCTTTCTCTATGAATCTGTCTGCTTCTTGTTTGAGGTGAACCTTTAGAGTGTGTTTCCAGAGATTGCGGTCTGCAGCTATGTATTCCCAGGCTGCAGGGTTTATGTTCAGAGTCTTCATGTCACGTTTACAAACGTCTACAAATTGAACTTTTGGGCGCCCATTAGTTCTTTTACCATCTGCCAGTTGTCCGTAGAGTATATCTTTTAGTATGTGACCATCTTTCATACGGTGTACATGGTCAAGCCAGCGTAACCTACGTTGTTTGAGCACCGTGTAGATATTCGGGAGGCCTGTGTAAGTCATGACCTACACGTTTGTTACTTTATCCTTCCAGGTGATACCAAGAATACGGCGCAGACATCGCATGTAGAATGCATTTAGCCTTCTCTCCTGCTTTACATAGGTTGTCCGAGATTTGCTGCCATACAGGAGGATACTAATTATGCATGCATTGTACACTGCGGCTTTTGTTCTAATTGTCTGTTTTTTTTTTGCCAGACGCGTCTAACTCACAGTCCACTCGGTGTACATTTATGTTACTCACGGCGCCCTTGGTAAATCACTCTTTATTATCCTACATTGCCTACAGTAAATCAGGATGAGATCTCCAAAGCGCCCTAACTACATCAGAATGTGTTCTCTACAACGTCCTCACTACATCAGAATGTGCTCTCTACAACGTCCTCACTACATCAGAATGTGTTCTCTACAACGCCCTCGCTACATCAGAATGTGTTCTCTACAACGCCCTCGCTACATCAGAATGTGTTCTCTACAACGCCCTCACTACATCAGAATGTGTTCCCTACAACGCCCTCACTACATCAGAATGTGTTCTCTACAACGCCCTCGCAACATCAGAATGTGTTCTCTGCAACGCCCTCACTACATCAGAATGTGTTCTCTACAACGCCCTCGCTACATCAGAATGTGTTCTCCACAACGCCCTCATTACATCAGAATGTGTTCTCCACAACGCCCTCATTACATCAGAATGTGTTCTCCACAACGCCCTCATTACATCAGAATGTGTTCTCCAGTTATCCAGTATTTTCTGTCTCTGTCGTCAGCGATCTCTCTTTCCTTCTATTTTGCCAGTTGTAACCAAGTATTCCAACTTTCCTCTTCTCATGATGTGCCCGAAAAATGTTGATTGCTTTTTTCTGATGTTTTTTAAGAGCTCCTTTTTGTGTTGGCCTCTTTGTTAAAAGACACGCAATTAAAATTGTGTCAAGTCTGAGATCCTAGAGCTCTAAATCTGGCTCAATAAGAGAAGACGTTACGTGCATCTCATCAAGACAATGAGCATTTCTTTAGTCGAGTATAGAACCAATCATTGTTTCATTCAGGACAAGTTCTAGCCCAGGCCTTAGGACTTCGCGGTCCCTGTTTCATCATAGACATCAGTTCCGTTTCCATTATAAATGTCCCGTCAACACAGGTCAACTGATAATAGCCAATCAGAGTGGAACTCAAACGCCTGTAGCCCTTCAACTGACCAAGGCCAATCCTTGACCGTCTAGACGGTCTGCCCTAATAACAGCCTGCGTCTAAACATACTTGTTAACATAAGCTAGGATTGTCGTATTCCCTGTAGTGGTGACTCTCACTGGTACGGAAGACCTTGTATTGCAGTACATCTAGGCAGGACAAGTCACACAGTTTCCAGCCAATGCTTGGAACTAGTCGAACACCAAATTCTCCAGTAAACGTAGGAAATGTCTATAAAGCCATTACGACCCACCAACCAATGTATATCAGTGTTTAACAACATCGATCTACCCCCATACTGAACAAGCCTCTCACTCTCATAAATGTGTGTACAAAGAATGAGTCCGTTACCTGTTGTCGTATAAAGCAGAAAACCATCATAATCTCCTCTGTAAACAATGACTCGTTGATAGGTCAACTCGGTAAGATACTAAACCGTCTTGAAAGCGCAGCCAAACGACATGTCCTGCCTCAAATCCTACAGTATCACGAACACAGTTACCGTAAAAAAACAACAACAAAAAACTAATGATTGAAACTAGCATTGACAATAATATACTCTCTTATATTTCACCACAAGACTCTCATTATGTTTATGTTTTCACTTTTTTCCTTATCTCTCTCTCTCTCTCTCTCTCTATCATACACACACATATTGTCAAAATATTCTTTCATGACGCACCATCCCATGTACTTCAAACTAATACAGAGAAAGGGAGTGGCCAAGCGCCTTGAACCTGTCTTTATCCTTATCATGTTGGCGTCGGTTCCGCTTCCGATATGGTCTTACAATATTTTATTCGGAATTAATGTAATGCTTTTGTTACACCTTTACTGAGCTGGGCATGCTTTATTTATCCTTTTCCCCCCAAATAAATCTTATACAACTCAGAAAATGTGCAAGATGCCGCGAGATATTTCTTTCTTAGTCTTCCTCCCTCTCTACCTCTCTCTCCTTGTTTTATTTATTTGTTCTAAATCTAACACATTCATCCTTTCTTTGTCTTTGCTACCACACAACTCCCCTCCTTCACCTCCTCACAGTTCTGCCAAAATAAAACCACACATCGTGTCACCGCCCCTGGCTACTGTCGTGTCATTACTTCTACTTTTACTTTAATTTGTCAAAACTTTTATGAGATAAAGGCCACACCGGACACGATTTAGCTTCTTGCTGCAGACAGTCTGGCCTGTGGTGGATCAGAGAAACCGCTGTGGACACTCCAGGATTACGTGTCTGATATTGTTGACAGCGATCTGTGATTGTGTACCAGGAATTGTTTCTGTTTAACACCAGGACATTTTGAGACATAAATCTCGGTGGTTTCTCGACCATGAAGCAGGTCATGTTGTCCGTGGTGTGTCTGGCGATCTGCCTGATGGTTAGCGAGGTGTGGACAGACGACCTTCACGTGCAGGAGCGCAGGAGCGTCTACAGCTCACAGAACAACACGGTCGTTGTGACTCTCAACCCTGGACAAACTCTGAAAGGATTCTATAGAGCCCTCGCTTCCGGGACCGTCATCAACAAGTTTTGGGGCATCCGATACGGCAAGGCCCCTACAGGTAAGCAGATGATAAAGGCAGCCTTACAATACCACGGTCTGAGAGGGTCTGACGTATTTCACTTCAACTCTCAACCAACTCCCCTAACGTTTCAAAAGTCCACATTAAATTATGTCTTCACTCAAGACATTTAGAATGTATAGAGTCCAACAAAAATGACGACATGACTCGTGACGTTAAGAAAATGTTATGATCAAATGATATCATTTTATACAAATAGCAGTCTTAAGTGCAGCTTGCTCTCTTTAATTAGATTTATTCGATGACATGCTTCAAACATCAACATAATGCTAGTCTTTTATATCAACAAAGCTCACCACATAGAGGAATAGTGCGATCCTAGCCTTGTTAGCCAGTCTGTGCTCACGCAGATCTCGTTATCATCGAGCCCAAATCTATGGGATGACGATTCTTTTTGTGGACAAAGTTCTGTTGTACCGAAGTCGCAATGGTTGAGTGGTTTACGCGCTCGAAAATGTCCAGAACGGTCTGGTTTCAGTACCCTTAAATTTTCGAACCAACTTGTCTTTGTGGTTCCACCATTCTTGGAAAATGGATACCAGGAATTATTATTGGGAACGTACAGTGGCCCGACGTAATATCGGCAACATAAATTCTGAAATTTCAGTTAGTCATTAAGAGAAATATAGGCAGTAACATATTTCATAAATCTTAAGGTGTGGGTAACATGTTGGTTCAGCGAGAGTCTTCGGTCGAGTACAACTCAAAGGTTTATCAGATGTTTCTCATAGCCCTACCGACTAGACAAACCACATGCTCTCTTTTACCAATATTTCAAAGATAAAACATCGACCTCTACCCATTTATAAGTAGAACCATAATGAGATAATCTCTCTGACAACATAAAGACTTGATTTTATAGACAAAGCATAATTAGATAATCTCTCTGACAACACACAGACTTGATATTATAGACAAAGCATAATTAGATAATCTCTCTAACAACACAAAGACTTGATATTATAGACAAAGCATAATTAGATAATCTCTCTAACAACACAAAGACTTGATATTATAGACAAAGCATAATTAGATAATCTCTCTAACAACACACAGACTTGATATTATAGACAAAGCATAATTAGATAATCTCTCTAACAACACAAAGACTTGATATTATAGACAAAGCATAATTAGATAATCTCTCTAACAACACAAAGACTTGATATTATAAAAAAAAACATAATTAGATAATCTCTCTAATAACACAATGACTTGTTGACATTATAAATAGAACATAATTAGATAATCTCTCTGACAACACAATGACTTAATATTGTAGACAAAGCATAATTAGATAATCTCCCTGAGAACACAAGAGCTATACGGCATTATAGACAAAACACAATGAGGCAATCTCTATAAGAACACAAGGGTCTGGACATTATAGCCAGAACTACAATTAGGCAATCTCTCTAACAATTCTTGACGCAAAGATTTCATTCTTTCATACCGCCCTTAGCGCTAATTACAAGACTTTCAATTTATGTAACAGCAAACGTTCAGTCTTATCTAACCTGACTCCCGAACTTCGAGGTCTGAAAGTTAATGCCCCATTCTATCGTTGTTACGTGCCTTTTCAGTTTGCTCTGTTGCCACGAAGGCTATTTATAGAACATACTGAGAATGATTCTTTTAAGGGGCAAATTGACGCGTTTAGTTCGAAGGGAACATGATGATGCTAATGATGATGATATATTTGTGACCAAACAAGTAAAACTCATGTAACATGTCATTATTTTAAATGAAATAATCGTCGTGTTGCAGCGAATGAATTCATAAATAATTATTATTCTGTCAATAAACTTTCTGATCTTCATGACAATATAAAGTTCTTGAAATGGAAAAGTACAAGAGACTATCGGAAAGTTTCCGAGCTATGACTGACAACAACTACAGGCTTAGCTTATTTAAATTTGGCCACCATCCAGAGAGGCCCCTTGGGAATGGGAATGTGCACAACGATCCCAGGGACTCTTTCTGGTCTCAAAGTCACCGCAGAAGGATTTTTTTCCTCAAGGATGTAGAAAATCGCCAGCGATTCCAATGTGACGTCATCTCCGGTATCAAGGCTACATACCCTCGGCTTCAATTCCGTTTAAGGAACAAAACGATGTCATAGGGGAAGATTGGAAGGGGGGGAGGGTAGTTCCGAAGAATAAAGAAGACGTGGAACCATCGGCTAGTAGTTCTGAGGAGTGACCTGTCAGGATGCTACAAATAATTAATTGTGTTTACATCACAGCTCGTGTCTTAATAGTCGCACATCTTCTTTCAAACTCCCAGAATGCAGCAGTAAAATTCAGAAACAACCAGGTGCTGCAGGAACACATTCTTGATAAACAATGCTCTTGACATCGAAATAAAAACGATAGGGCATTCATTTTGTGTGTGCCCTATCCACCTGCCCCATCATCTTTGCTCTATGTGACTGAGCTTTTCTACTGCGACCACTATTTAATTCCAGACCACAGCCGTGAATGCAACTTTCCTCCGCTGTGATATCTTAGAGATGAAACTGTCGTCGTTAGCCATCTACACAACTCAAGGCTTATGTCAACACGATTCCTATTTTTTGATCGAGTGTCAAGAGTGTGGGGAATAACTTCCCTGTAACGCGATGCAAGATCTGGCATTCTGTTAACATCTCCTGAAATATGCCAAACCTGATTCCAACCACGTGAACAAGTTGATGGATTGTTCAGGGCGGTTTGCGTGCATCAGTTCACAAAAAGCTTCCTAATTTTCTGGTCACTTGCTGAAGACAAGAAGACCTGAAAGCTCATCGTTTTGAGTAGACTCTCGAAATTGAAACGCGCGTATCTTCAAAGACCTGTGTTCGACCTAAGAGATTATTCTTCAAATGTCTTGAGAAGGAATACAGTCTTTCTCGGTGGTAGATTTTCAAATAATTTTAATGCAAACACTTGCCTCGAAAATGTCAACCCAGGTACTGACCACAGAGCGACACATCCAATTTTGGAAACTAGTGTGCTGAAGTTGACCACGCGATGTCACGTCACATACAGATTGAGAACACTTGATAACACTGAGCTTCAGCATTTCGAGCAAGTATATCAAGTTGTTAGTCACGGTAATTAGAGTACAGAAGTTTCCGACAGCTCCCTCTCCCCCCACCCTCCATAGTATTTATTTGCTTAACATCAGCAGCAATCACTGTTAGTGTTTAGAATAATCCCCTACGAATGTGCGAGAAGAAATAGTTCTCTGAAATGAAAGTCTTTCAAAATTTCAGACTGAGCAATTAATGTGTATTAATTTTCTTTTCGCTAGGCGACAGACGCTTTGCTGCACCGGAACTAGCGCCCGACTGGCAGGGAGAGAAGGAGGCTGTGGACTTTGGCAAGAAGTGTATACAGACACCTGAAGGGAGTGAAGAGGAATCTGAAGATTGCTTGTTTCTGAACATCTTCACTCCGTCCGTTAAAGGTTCAGCTCCTGTGATGGTCTGGATCCACGGGGTGCCTACACAACTGGATCAGGCTCCGAGTTTATGTATGATGGATCCACTCTGGCAGGCAGAGGCGTTGTCGTGGTAACCATCAACTACAGACTTGGTGCGTATGGGTTCCTGTCCACAGGAGATGACGTCATGCCAGGAAACTACGGATTGCTGGATCAAGTGTTGGCACTCAAATGGGTACAGAAGAACATCCATGCTTTTGGTGGTGATCCAGGGACAGTAACCATCTTTGGAGAAAGTGCTGGGTCGTCCAGTGTCTCCCTACACATCGTTTCGCCTCTATCTAAAGGTTTATTTCATAGAGCGATCATGCAGAGCGGGTCTTCTTTGGGTGTGTGGGCGGTGGAGAGGCCAGCCACAGAGGTGGGTGTGGACGAGTACACAAAACAGGTCGGTAAGAATGTTGGGTGTGCAGATACAGACTCGACCGCTTTCCTGGCCTGTCTTCGGAAGGTAGACGCCCTTGAGCTGTACAATGCCAGTTATACTCTTAGACAAAACCTTGACATTGACATCATAGCCAATCCACGAGTAGAAACCAAGTTTGGCTTTCTACCCAACTACCCGCAGTATTTACTTGACAATGGTTTGTTTAACAAGGTGGACACTCTCAGGGGCTTCAACTCTGGTGAATGGTCATTTGTGATTGTAGATGATGACGAGGATGGGCTTACTCGCGAGGAGTTTGCAGAAAACTTCGCTCACGTGTTCACATCCTACTCACTGGATAACACATCCAGGGAATACCTCCTTAATCTGGTAAAGAATATATACCTTGGCAATCAGACCGATCTCCTGGCAATTCGAACCAGCTTGATTAATGCCTTCAGGGACACTCTGTTTGCAGCATCAGAGCTGCTGGAGCTAGAGAAGTACGAAGCAAATGGCGGAAGTAGTTTTAAGCATTACGTTTACGAACTGGATTACCAAGTTAAGTCCCGCCTTAACCTTCAGAGCATCGGTCCTGTCTGGTGGGGAACCATCCACTCTGGTGATCTCCCCCTTGTATTTACGGACGACCAAGTCGGAATTGTGGCGTACTTGACCCCGGCGGATGATCTTGCCGTGGGAAACAATATCCAGACCTGGTGGACGAACTTCGCTAAGACCGGTAACCCCTCAGCTACAAAAGTTTTGGAAAACGGAGTTGAAGTTAAATGGGACCAGTACTCAGCCAGCAATCCCGTGCTGCTAAAAATCAGTGTGAAGTCAAATCTAATCCCGTACTCCCAAGAAAAATTGTTGCCAGTATACAACCAAATTCTGAACTTCTTGAAGAGGGACAACGCTACACAGAGCGGCTAGGAACTATCATGGGTCGTTAAAGTGTCGCTACTTCAACTTGTTGTAAAAAAGTTTTTTTCTCTTTTTAGTTCAGCCTACCATCTAATGAAACAATTTAGGCACGTTTTAAATTGTTGCCACCGTTGTTGGTTATCAAAACTGTACCTACAACAAAGAAGGACAGAAACATTGATGTCGACACACCTAGACAAGAGGCCTTAAATAGAAGACTTTAACAGAACCTACATCCTGGTTACCATCACAGCCTACGTCTGACCACAAGATTGATTCTTTAACATTTCAATAAATTATTAAAACAAATAAAAATAATCCTACAAAATATTGTAGTTTATTCCAATTCCTTTATATTATCTATTATCTCTTATATTGATTCTTATTTTGATTCGTAAAAATCTTCAACTCTGTGTTATCATGGCCATGTTTTTGGTTTTTATTGCTGTTGCTTTTTCAGTTCGTACTTTGAGCATTTCAGTGTTTTCTCTCTGTATTCCCAGTGCTCAACACATTTAATGTGTGTGTGTGTGTGTGTGTGTGAGTGTGTGTGTGTGTGTGTGTGTTGCCAGTACTCGGTATATTGTTTCTGTGTGTTCACAGCACTTAACGTATTCTAGATTTTGTCTATTTCCACTACTCAACATATTGTTTTTGTCTACTCCACGTATCAACATATTGATTTTGTCTACTCCACTCATCAACATATTGATTTTGTCTACTCCACGTATCAACATATTGATTTTGTCTACTCCACGCATCAACATATTGTTTTTCTCTACTCCACTCATCAACATATTGTTTTTGTCTACTCCACGCATCAACATATTGTTTTTGTCTACTCCACGCATCAACATATTGTTTTTCTCTACTCCACGCATCAACATATTATTTTTGTCTACTCCACTCATCAACATATTATTTTTGTCTACTCCACTCATCAACATATTGTTTTTGTCTACTCCACGCATCAACATATTGTTTTTGTCTACTCCACTCATCAACATATTGTTTTTTGTCTACTCCACGCATCAACATATTGTTTTTCTCTACTCCACGCATCAACATATTATTTTTGTCTACTCCACGCATCAACATATTGTTTTTGTCTACTTCACGCATCAACATATTATTTTTGTCTACTCCATTCATCAATATATTGTTTTTATCCACCATGATGCAACAACTCACTTTAAGTGGCAGCATTTATATTAAAAAACATGTAAGTATTTACATAACTACAATTTACAACATAGAAAACATTATCTCAAAATATTCGAGGCCCCCACCCCCAAATCTGGACCACCAAAGCTTAGGGCTCTGTCAGAAATCCTTTCTCATGAGAGTCATGGCCACACGTCATGTTGCAGGAATGTTGGGAAATATTCAAGTCTCCATTATTGATGTCACTAACCAGTTATCAGGCAGTTTAGTCAAAGAAGACAGTGGTGCATACGTCATGACCACGAGTAGCATGACGATGGAGGTGATGGCAGTGACCAAGGCATTCAAATGGATAGAGTCACTAGACTACACCCACGCATGTATACTGAGTGATTCGATGAGCATGATAAAAAAAGTGGAGGCGGGCTCTGTACACATGCAATGGGTAGAGTCGTTGCAGAAATCCAAAATACGTAAGGCCACCTTTGTCTATGTCCCTGGACATGCGGGTGTACGGGAAAATGAAAGAGCGGACAGGTTGGCTAGCTGTGCTGTTGTTGAGGACGGGCAACCAATGGACAGGGCGGACATCATCAATGCCCTCCGAGATATGGGAAGAGCACAGGACTTCGACAAACACAGATCCACGTCACTTCTTCGGATGATGGAAATGGGAGTTAAGATGGGCACAGCCAGAAATGAGAAACTTAGTGGCCGTGTAAGAAGACTTATTAACCAACATAGAACTGGAGTCTCAGTCGCTGGACACTGCGGGAATTGCTGAGGAGGGGATCTGAGCACCTATGGACATGTTCGGAATGCAATGATGATGACCCGCAACTAACTCAATAACTAACCAGCTGAAGTAATGACATCACCAAGTTTCTTCTCCATTCGCTAAGTGAAGGGGAGGAGAATAAATGGGGCAATGATGTATACATTCAGACGTCAACAGGTAGAAAGGGGTCTGATCGATCTGTAGCGCTTTGTGATAATAGCCGATATATCCTAAAACAACACCGTACACGAATTATCAGACTGCATATGCTTCCGAATATGCGAGGACCTTAGGTGGAGCGGATGTGGGGATGCACCAACTGTAGTGAATTTAATTCCATAGATAGAGAAGAGTTGAACATATTAGATTAGAATAGAATAGAATAGAATAGAATAGAATAGAGTTGAACATACTAGAATAGAATGGAATAGAATAGAAACAGAAATAAAATAGAATTAGAATAGAGTAGAGTCTTTTGGCGTGTCCTGAGACTGATATAATGGGGACTACAGCTACCTTTCTTTGTTTGGAAGATGAGTTAGTAATTCGGATGATTCCACTGGCACGGGCGGTTGAGCAATTATGGATTTTAATTCGTTTGCAGTGATACCGAGGCCTTCCATAACCAAAGAACCAAACAGTACAGTAGAGTTGAACATATTAGAATAGAATAAAATAAAACAGAATAAAATGGAATAGAGTATAATTGAATATATTAGAATACAATAGAATAAAAAAAGAATAGAATAGATTTGAACATATTAGAATAGAATAGAATAGAATAGAATAGAATAGAATAGAATAGAATAGAATAGAATAGAATAGAATAGAATATTCTGCGGCAGCCATATCCAACGTCAATCCATAGATTCTCAAGAACTAACTCATCTAACACTAAGAGCCATCTATGCTACAACAGTTACGTCAAACACACTTAACACAATTAACTAGACCATGAGCACCGTAGCCGCAGGAATTCCTGCATCATTGTAGATTTATTATTATGTGACGTTACTATTGCACTTTCTATCTATCTATTGACTTTTCGAGCCGTAGCCGGCCCATAGGGCGTAGACCAAGATATTCCTTCTCTTATCTGAATTTTTGTTCTAGCAGTTTTCAATTCTTTTAAAGATATTTTATCAAATCTCGCCATTTGTCTCTGTTCTGTGCAAGCAGCTCTATCTCATTGAGGGAGCCGATTCCTGCTGCTCTTGCCTCTCTCATCAATGTTCTTTTCCGTGTCTCTCTGGGTCCTCCTATCTTCCTCTTACCTGTTGTTTCCCACATGAGGGCTTGCTTAGCTATTCGGTTATTATCTCTTCTCATCACATGTCCAACATATGTCCATCGTCTTTTCTTTATTACTGATGATATTTGTGGTTGATTACTACTGCACTTCTTTAGGATTAATACAGGGTGTTTATAAAGTCTCACTACACTTGGTATCTAGGTAAATTTGAAAAAAAAATGTTTATGACGTCATCACAATATGTGCTCCCACTGTCAATGAAATTTGTTGAATAAGTTTATTGCTACTGGAAATGTGGAAGATGCTCCACGATCTGGTAGGCCTGCTGTGAATGATGAAATATGTTTAGATATCCAAGACAGAATCCTTAAAAGTCCAGACAAGTCATTAAGAAAACTGTCGCAACAAGTGAACTTACCATTGAGCACATATTGTGATGACGTCATACATATTTTTTTCAAATTGACCTAGATACCAAGTGTAGTGAGACTTTATAAACACCCTATAGATTGCAAAGCCTGCCCCAGCCTGTAGAAGAAAGAACTATTTCATCATTATGTGTCAACATAATGTAAGGTGTAAGGTTCTCATAGGTCTTATGGCATTTCGATCATCGTCATCATCACCATCATCATCATCACCAAAATCAACATTATCATAATCACCATTATTATTGTCCTCTATTGGTTGATTCTATTGGTTATGGAAGGCCCCGGTATCACTGCAAACGAATTAAAATCCATAATTGCTCAACCGCCCGTGCCAGTGGAATCATCCGAATTACTAACTCACCTCCCAAACAAAGAAAGGTAACTGTAGTCCCTATCGTAGCAGTCTCAGCACACGCCAAAAGACATAAGGCGAAACCGCGCAGAAAGTGAACACAGCCAATTGTTCCCTGTCATACGATATCATCATTCATCGTAAACAATTGGAATATCGAAACATGATCAAAACGGATGAGACACACAGCTCACGGTGTGCACAGAGCACTTAACTCAGTAGCTCCTGCAACAAGCCGGACTTGGAATATGAGGAAACTGCAACAAAGAAGCTTTTCAGACATAGCCTTCAATGGTTCCTGCCGCCTGTCCACCATACACCGGAAGTTCTCGTCCTCCCGAAAATGATGATCGTCATATTGAGAAAAAAAAATGTATAGCGCTTGATGATGTTAGTACATCGTTCTTGACTCCAACGGAACATATAAACACAGAGTTAGTCGTCGAATTATCCCCGTCACACATCAAACAACAGGCCCTACGGTTAGCGTACAACGAACGATACACGGTGCAAATTCCCCACAGAGGAAAATCATCGGTCGACTTGACTTCAGTCCATATTAATGCGTTTCAGCATGTAAATAACTTGCGTCAAACAATTCCAACGTCGGCCATTGAACAGTACTCAATGTGACATAAACCGCATGTCAACACTAGACGGTGAAGGTCGCTTTTACAATCCTTGACTTGTCAAAAAGAAACATTGCTGTGTGTACTCGGCGGCGCAGATTTGTCCACTTCGTCGGCGCAGATTTGCTAAGTAGAATATCATTTTGATTTCAACACAGAAAATTGCATCAGAGAGCCGAAATTCATCAAATCCCAGCTGCATTTTCTGCAGCGATCGAGAGAACGTGAAACGTTCCACCATTTTGAAACGGAAGGTCTGGTTATATTGTCCTCATCATCACCACCATCAACATCATAATCATCACATCAGCATCACCACGACCAACATCATCATCATCAGCATCGCCACCACAATCACTATCATCATCATCATCATCACCACCATCAACATCATAATCATCACATCAGCATCACCACGACCAACATCATCATTATCAGCATCGCCATCACAATCACTATCATCATCATCCTCATCATTTTCGTCAATATAACCATCACCACCATCCACGTATTCATCATCATCATCATCAGACCCATCATCATCATTATCCTTACCACCACCACCATAATCACCATCAACATCATCACTACCATCATCATCACTACCATCATCATCACTACCATCATCATCACTATCATAATCACCATCAACATCATCACTACCATCATCATCACTACCATCATCATCACTATCATAATCACCATCAACATCATCACTACCATCATCATCACTACCATCATCATCACTATCATAATCACCATCAACATCATCACTACCATCATCATCACTATCATAATCACCATCAACATTATCACTACCATCATCATCACTATCCTAATCACCATCAACATCATCACTACCATCATCATCACTATCATAATTACCATCAACATCATCACTACCATCATCATCACTATCTTAATCACCATCGACATCATCACTACCATCATCATCACTATCATAATCACCATCAACATCATCACTACCATCATCATCACTATCATAATCACCATCAACATCATCACTACCATCATCATCACTATCATAATCACCATCAACATCATCACTACCATCATCATCACTATCATAATCACCATCAACATCATCACTACCATCATCATCACTATCATAATCACCATCAACATCATCACTACTATCATCATCACTATCATAATCACCATCAACATCATCACTACCATCATCATCACTATCATAATTACCATCAACATCATCACTACCATCATCATCACTATCATAATTACCATCAACATCATCACTACCATCATCATCACTATCATAATCACCATCAACATCATCACTACCATCATCATCTTCATGAACATCGCGATTATTTGACTCCCGTATTGTCATATCTAACGTAATATTTCCTAAGGTGAGCTTGAATTCCTTATTGGCTTATTCTGAGTGATCTCCCCGCTGGTACGTGGTCACTACAAAATTACCACCTGTTCCAACTACTAAACACATCAGGCTTTACTAGAGATCTGTTTATTGTTTTATACTCAGTCTGCATTTTATATTTTTCATAGTTTATTGTTGTCTTTTATGTATTATATCTATGATGGAAAATGTAAAATTGAAATAAACAAAAGAATAGGAATGGGAAAAAATTAATTTTAATGCCATGAAAAATATACTAACAACAAAACAGATATCAACAGGGCTGAAATTAAGAATGGCAAAATGTTACATCTTTTCAATATTCCTGTATGGTGCAGAAACGTGGACATTAGACAAGAAAACAGAACAGAAAATTGAAGCCTTTGAAATGTGGATTTATAGAAGAATAGGTAGAATTGGATGGAAAGAAAAGGTAACAAACGATGAAGTATTAAAACAATTGAAAATAAAAAGATAACTACTAAAAACAATTAAGACAAGATGTTAAGACATGTTAAAAGACACAACAGCCTACTGAGATTAATATTGGAAGGGAAAATACAAGGTAAAAGAGGCAGAAGCAGACCAAGACTAACATGGACGAGTAACATCAAAAGATGGACAAGTCAATCTATGACAGCCTGCACCATCAAAGCAAGAGACAGAGTAGAATGGCGATCCATGGTAGCCAACCTTCGTTGCGGAGAGGGTCCTTAATGATGATGATGTATTATATCTATGTGGTTGATAAATAATGTAATCAAACTAACTTAAGCGTTAACTAGAGGTGGGGAAATAAACTAGAGCTACTGCGGTATAACAGCTGATGATGGGGCTAGTTAGTTGTGCGGATTACTTTTTCTTGAGTTGAAATTATCTCCCCTGGTGGATGATTGGCAGTGAATGGACATGCGCGCGGGCTTTTTGTAGTAACATTTGTTTATATTGGACATTGTTATTGAACAATGCGGTTGTCATGTTGCCTGGCAGTTTTGCTAGAGAGTAAAAGGATAAAGGAGGGTAGTAAGTAAGTAAAGTACCCCAGTCACGCCAAGTGGTGTATAGGGAATATGGTGTTAGTGACCCTATATTTTACAGACCTTCAGCACATGATTTTTGGGGTAATGTGGTCGGTATTACGCCCGTGCTGCTTTACTTTCCCAGAAAAAAATCCGGTACCCATTTAAGCCTGGGTGAACCCCGAAGCCGTCGGTTGGGATCGAACCCTACCCCTTGTCCTTTGTAGTCCAGTTCACTAACCACTGAGCTATCGCGGCTCCGATAAAGGAGGGTACCCTGAATTAAAATAACCCAACTGCCTTGTGAGTGAAACTTTTTAGTTAAAGGTTAGCGGAGTCAACCGTAAACAAACCGACGGAAGGCAAGATAAAACCACCGTCGTAACTACTTTCTATAATCATGTGTCGCTACAACTAGACATCACCATAATGCACAATAAAGACAAGTGGAACAGTATTAAAACATGTAAATAAATTTAAATATCTGAGAACAATGTTAACCCCAGATGGTAGATGTACAACAGAGGTGAGATGTAGAATGGCACAGGCAAAAGCAGCTTTCCAACAAAAAAAAAATGAGGAAGATATTACGCATTCAAATTTTGACAATAGAATCAAGAAAAATAGTTTCTTCATTTGTGTGTAAAGCCAGTCTTAAAATATGGATGTGAATCATGGACAATACGACAATAGACAAGAAAATCACTAGAAGCTGTAGCAATGTGAATTTACAGAAGAATGTTAAGAATACCATGGACAGCTAAGAAGAGTAATGCAAACGTTCTGAAAGAGGCCAAAGCAAATAGAGAGCTAATTTCCAAT
Source organism: Megaustenia siamemsis (assembly GCA_032433765.1). NCBI lineage: Eukaryota > Metazoa > Mollusca > Gastropoda > Stylommatophora > Ariophantidae > Megaustenia > Megaustenia siamemsis. The sequence goes on along the minus strand of JAVIAB010000101.1, from coordinate 56,264,273 downwards.
ATTAGGAAAAAATTATCATCACTTTTTGGCCATGTAATGAGATGGGAACAGCTGGAATATATTGTAACTACTGGAAAAATCGAGGGACAAAGAGATAGAGGGAAGCAAAGAGAAAAGATAACAGACAGCTTAAGAGAATGGCTTGGCAGAAGGTTAACAACGGAAATGATAAATAACTGTCAAGATCGAAAGTTGTGGAGAGACATGATCATATACGCCAGCAGGCATGGCACCTAATGATGATTCTTTTCTTTATTTCAGTTTTACATTTTCCTTCACTTGTTATAGTATGTCCAAGGTTGTTTGTTACTTTGAACTGTCTCCAGGTCTAATCCTTCAACTTTGTTATCCGCTTGTCGGTTTTCATTGTTATCTTTATTTATGAACATAGTTTTAGTCTTTTTTATATTCATATCTATTCCATATTTTTTTTCTTGTCATGTTTATTTCATTAAGTAATTATAGATTTATTGCTAGTAATACAGTATTATCAACATATCTTAGTTTATTGATTATCATTTCATTAATTTTTAGGCCTGGCATTTATGTGATGTTTTTAAAGATTTGCTGTGTATATATTGAACAAGCTATGTGATCTTAGTGATGTTTAATATAAACATGTTTGTATCAAGCAGTAAACCGGTAGATAGACAGAAGGAGACAAACTATAACGTTGACGAGATAAACTACAACGTTGACGAGACAAACTAGAACGTTGACGAGAGAAAATACAACGTTGACGAGACAAACTAGAACGTTGACGAGACAAACTACAACGTTGACGAGACAAAATACAACGTTGACGAGACAAACTACAACGTTGACGTGACAAACTACAACATTGACGAGACAAACTACAACGTTGACGAGACATACTAGAACGTTGACGAGACAAACTACAACATTGACGAGACAAAATACAACATTGACGAGACAAACTACAGCGTTGACAAGACAAAGTACAACGTTTCGGCTAACGCCTTCTTCAGGTACACTATAAACACAACACATATACATACAAGGACAAGCTCAACTGGCAACTCATTTCAAATCACAAAATCGCCCAATTACTTCATTATTGTGCTCCACGATATTGCTGATTGTACATGTGTATCTGTGAATTGTACTGGTTGCTCATTATTATTTTTCTCTTACCACACTGTCAAGAACAGAACAACGCCAGAGCGCATTTGATGATAATTTTATTAGTTTACTTCAGTTTTTGCAAAATTAGGAGAAGGAATCGCGAGAAATTAGACATGGACCTGTTGTTGCTTTAGTTGCGCCTGTCTCTGATTCAATTTTCACTGCCTTTGACATTGAGTCCATTACTTCAAACATTGCTAGGTCACGTGGTGTCGTAATCTCTCTGCGTGGGCTATTTTATGGGCGGTGTGGCTGTTTAAAGATTAACGGAACAATTAAAGTAATGAATAATTGTGTATGTGTAATCTACTTATTGCTTTAAACACTTTACCTACCAAAGAAAACACACGGGGAGGTACGCCCGAACCAAACATAATTTATAGAGAAAATAATAGAAGGAGACCACTGCCTTAAAAATCACATCAACAATGCAATTATTGAAAAAAAATCTACATGTTTTATACATCAAATAAAAGAAGATTGAAGTAGGAAGGTAAAGTCAAGGTAAAATACGAGACTTGAACCGGCGTCTTAGCACGCGAGTTTCCACCCATATGTGCTCGGCCGCCTATCCAGAAATGTTCGAAGATTTCTGGATAGTGTCGCTTCAAGCATCAAAACTCACGATGCGAGGCGACATTCCTCACCTTCCCAGGGTAATACCCTGGTACCAATTTCTGCCAAAGGCTGGGTCGACAGTGGTTTTTTTTTTTTTCCAACCACGAGTACAATTCACACTGCTGTCAGCGGGAATCGAACACGGGTTGTCCGAACGTCGGTAGTCCAGTCGGGTGATTGAAGTAGGATTGAAGTAGGATTGAAGTAGGATTGAAGTAGGAGTACATATGCAGTAAACAAAAAAAATAAAATAATATTACAATTTATAGAAAAATGTCTCAGAATCTGCGATAAATATGTTTTTTTCTCTAATTTCACTTAACAGATCTTGTCATGTGATCGATCGTATTCGTGTTGTTTTTATAATTACATCCATTTAGAATTAATAATCTTGGATACACAAACAATTTTTCCTTCACAGTTAGCACAAACAAGCTAAAAAAACACGTATATTTTTATGTTTATAACGTTTTGTGCCAGACGACATGACTCGAGTCTCTATATTTTCCTTACATAAACATGAACATTTAGAAATGTGAAAATCCGAGTTTTTACTTACCCCAGGAAAAAACTGTAATCGAACACAGAATTCATAACATTAGAATCGATTCACAAATTATTTGAAATAAATAGCTGGATGTAAATGGCAGTGAGAAATGAGGCGATTTCGTGGGATCGTCTCCGAAAGTAAATGAAAATAATTTCTGACAAGAATCTTTTATTTTTTTTTCTATAAATTAATCGAATACTATTGTCTAATGTCAAATTCTGTAAAGATAAACATTTTGCTAGAGATTGTAACGTTTTTCAACTTTAAAAAGCGTGTTTAAATAAGCAAAACAAAAACTCGGCGATAGTCACCCACACAGTACGCTGGCTTGCATTTCCCCCCCCCCAAAAAAAAAAAATAAAAACCAAAAAAAAAAACAATAGAAAGGATCCGTACAGTACACTGACCATTGGTAGTTAAAGAGTTAAACGTTGGTGTTTGTTTTTAGTTATAGATAGTTCAGCTAGCAAATATGCTAGATATAGGTACATAACTCAAGAGAAAGACGGAGAGCCGCGATAGCTCAATGGTTAGTGAACTGGACTACAAAGGACAAGAGGTAGGGTTCGATCCCAACCGACGGCTTCAGGTTCACCCTGCCTTTAATGGGTACCTGATTTTTTTCAGGGAAAGTGAAGCGGCATGGGCTGTACCGACCACATTACCCCAAAAATCATGTGCCGAAGGTCTGTAAAATATATGGTCACTAACACCATATTCCCTATACGCCACTTGGCGTGACGGGGGTACTTTACTTTTTTTTTACTTTCAAGAGAAAGACAAACATCGAAGAAGCCTATCCAGTGATTAGAAAGAGTAATGCACAGCAATTAAATGATATTACAGGATGTGCCATGATATTAACAAGTACAGTAATAACAACAGAGATACTTAGAGGTTTCTTTAGTACGTTCAGGAGAAAACCAAGGCTGCTCCATGACAGGAAAAGATGGCACTGGAACATTTTTGGAAGAACAGAGTCTTTCAGGTAAAAGGAAAAAAAAACTGATATAACTTTGCTCTTTCTGTGGCAAGACAGTTTTTAAGACTTGAAGAGAATAAAAAAAAAACTGATATAACTTTGCGCTTTCTGTGGCAAGACAGTTTTTAAGACTTGAAAAGATAAAAAAAAACTGCTATAACTTTGTTCTTTCTGTGGCAAGACAGTTTTTAAGACTTGAAGAGAATAAAAAAAAAACTGATATAACCTTGCGCTTTCTGTGGCAAGACAGTTTTAAAGACTTGAAGAGATTAAAAAAAACTGATATAACTTTGCTCTTTCTGTGGCAAGACAGTTTTAAAGACTTGAAGAGATTAAAAAAAAACTGATATAACTTTGCTCTTTCTGTGGCAAGACAGTTTTAAAGACTTGAAGAGATTAAAAAAAAACTGTGGTTTTGGAAATTGCAGATTAAATTTGCTACAGTAACATTTTGATGGCATGCTATAAAAGACTCGTGATGAGAAGAGATAATAACCGAATAGCAAAGCAAGCCTTCATGTGGGAAACAACAGGTAAGAGAAAAAGTGGAAGAGCCAGAGAGACACTGAGAATGACATTGATGAGAGAGGCAAAAGCAGCTGAAATCGGCTCCCTCAATGAGATAGAGCTGCTTGCACAGAACAGAGATAAATGGCGAGGTTTGATAAAATATCTTTAAAAGAATTGAAAACTGCTAGAACAAAAATTCAGATAAGAGAAGGAGTATCTTGGTCTATGCACTATAGGCCGGCTACGGCTCGAAAGGTCAATAGATAGATATAAAAGACTCAGTAGAAACTTTGGGCTATAAACATAGAGATAAGACAACACATACAATAATTAATATATTAAATATCATGCAGGGTCGCGAGGAGATCTGATAAAAAATGGAAAGTTAATGTCAAACCGTAAAAAGCCATTTAACCTGTAGAGAGAAAAGACCAGCTAAAAGAAAGTCTTCATTAGATACAAGACAACAAATACTAATGCAAAAAGAACTACCAAATACGACAACACAGCTCAAAGAAAAATTCGCTGACACCACTTTAAAATCAATAAGGGACGTGCCTGGTATAACAATTAGAGGACTTAATATAAATAGGCTCAGGTTTGCTGATGTTACAGTCGTTGTTGCTAAAAGTGAAAATGAGTTACAAGAAATGTTAGACATTACAGTGAAGGAAAGCATAAGACAGGACTCAGCCCCATTAGCAAAAACACAGAAGTAATGGTAGAAAGAAAGAAGAAGACATTACCCTAAATAAGAAATCAAGTTCTAAATGTTATATAGAGCTAGTCTAAATATATGAATATGAATTATAGACAATATGACAACAGATAAGAAAATAACTGAAGGCTGTAGAAATGTGGTTTTTACAGAAGAATGTTGAGAATACTACGGACAGCAAGAAGAGTAATGAAAACGTTCTGCATAAGATCAAAGGAAAAAGACAGTTAATTTCCGCGCAGAAAGTGATCACAGCCAACTGTTCTCTGTCATACGATATGTTCATTCATCGTAAACAATTGGAATATCGAAACATGATCAATACGGATAAGACACACAGCTCACATATACACCTCACATGCACACCGTGAGCTGTATATGTGTAGTTTTATTCAGAAAGTATTACACAAACTGCGCGTGTAATGTTATTTCCTACGACATGGGATGAGATTGCCAAATTTAACAATTTTTAAACGTTTTTTTAATGTTAGAAGTATAGAAATGGCAAGTATGTTAAATTTAATAATATGGCAGGAACGACATAAACATCACTTCGTTTGATTACTAATAAGAGATGTACGATATTATTAGAAGGCTATCATAAGACTTTTAACAACAGACTAGTTCATCGAATCTGAAATTTGTGATAACTTAATGTCTGTAGAGGAGAAGACAGATAAAAAAAAAACATATAAGATAATTCAGAAGTATCTTAAATAGATGGAAGTGTAAAGAAATAACACACACTCTCTCACACACACACACACACACACACACACACGCACGCACGCACGCACGCACGCACGCACGCACACACACACACACACATATAGTAAAGTAAAGTACCCGTGTCACGCCAAGTGGCATATAGGGAACATGGTGTTAGTGACCATACATTTTACAGACCTTCAGCAAATAATTTTTGGGGTAATGTGGTCGGTATTACGCCCGTGCCGCTTCACTTTCCCAGAAAAAAATACGGTATCCATTTAAGGCTGGGTGAACCCGGAAGCCGTCGGTTGGGATCGAACCCTACCCCTTATCCTTTGTAGTCCAATTCACTAACCTCTGAGCTATCGCTGCTCCCCATATATATATATATATAATATTTACAAGACATATTCAAATCAGATCACTGAGAACAGAAACCGAAGAACCCTTTTCTATGCTCAAAAGAGTTGAAGACATTTCAACACATGACTTAACGGTATATGGTATAATATAGACCTGCAACAATAAACTCCGCTTAATATATTTTTTTAAACAGGAATTAAGAAGTAAGGGAAGAATTCATAAATGAGAAATGACACTCAGAAGCTCACATCCACACACCTTCAAAGCCCACATCCACACACCTTCAAAGCCCACATCCACACACTTTCAAAGCCCCTCATCCACACACTTTCAAAGCCCACATCCACACACTTTCAAAGTCCACATCCACACACTTTCAAAGCCCACATCCACACACTTTCAAAGCCCACATCCACACACTTTCAAAGCCCACATCCACACACTTTCAAAGCCCACATCCACACACTTTCAAAGCCCACATCCACACACTTTCAAAGCCCACATCCACACACTTTCAAAGCCCACATCCACACACTTTCAAAGCCCACATCCACACACTTTCAAAGCCCACATTCACACACTTTCAAAGCCCACATTCACACACTTTCAAAGCCCACATCCACACACTTTCAAAGCCCACATCCACACACTTTCAAAGCCCACATCCACACACTTTCAAAGCCTACATTCACACACATTCGAAGAACTGAGACTTTCTGGAAAGAAAAAAACTAAGATATTTCTCGTTTCATTTGATAACAAATATTTTACAGTGGCTTTCTCTATATAATAGAGGAATAAATCATTTGAACTCAAAATTGGAAAGAAATAAAAATAATCCACACATGATATATGATTTGTGAGAGAACACACACATGAGAAATATTATTGCATTAATATTAGACCATATTTTGTTAAAAGAAAGTTTATAGCATGAGTAAAAGAAGTTAATGTGTAACAAAAGAAATTATGAGCAAAATAATAGTAGCCTTGATTTCAACTAAGGCATAACTGTACCCCGCCATTTCTCACAGAAATGATTTGGATTGAAAGCATTTAATCATTAATTGTTTTAGCAGGCAGGCGTATATTGCCCATTCTTGCTCATTGGTAGCTTTACCTCAATTATCGTAGACGATAACAATAACGGAGTCAATCATTGTATTATAACGTCGCGATTACAATTATGATGATTTCTGCTATTGGAGTTAATGTTTTTTTTTAACTTTAAACAGATGTTTTAAATCTAGATTAAATTAATTGATAAGATGATGGCTTACTCTAGTATAGATAAAATATAATATTATTTGTGACGTCATTTACAATACACAGTTATGAAAAGTAAATTTTTCAAACATGATCGTCAACCGGTAAGGTACACGATGATGATGCAATAGAGAAAATAAAATTGTGAGAATGATTGCAAGGAAATCTGAATAAGAAATGTTTTCCCATTACACTCCTGTAATATCAAATGATAAACATTGTTAGATTAAAAATAATCTATAAATTAAGTGAATAAAAATCATGTTTTTTTTCCAGTATTTAAGATAATATGTTAAGACAATACAACCAAATTAAAGAAAAAAAATGCTTGATAATTCTCTTTTAGAACTGCATTAGTTATAGATCTGATCTACTTACCCAACGTTTTCCTCTCTCATTCTGATTTAGATAATATAAACCATTATTTCATAAACAAGATAGTTCAGATCGCAATAGTGGTCATGTACCTGTTGTGGCAATGATTAGTGTACAATTAAAAGCAGGAAAGATCCTCAGTTAATAAAAAGTAAAGTGTAGATTGACTATAATCAGACAAAAGGTTATAAGACCAACGTAAGATCACAATTTAGAAACGGTATAATGCAGTAGAGAAGATACAAATCATTAATGCACCAAACATCAAAAGAGTTCATACCGCCAGTGATGACAAACTCCAGAAAGCAATGGATGACAGATGACATTTTGCAGCTAATTGATATAAGAAGAAGAAATCAGGATAACAAATATAAGCATAGGATACTAAATAACGAAATTGTAATAAAATGCGATGAAATAACAAAAAAATATGCCTAAAAAAGAGATGCTAAGAGACTGAAGCGCAACAAAAACGAGACGCCAAAGGTATGTATACATATATTTTGTGGAAAAAACAGCAAGAAAAATACAATAAAAAACTGGATGTTTAAGATCAAAGGAAGGAGAACTTGAGCAAGAAATCATAAGGTAACGATGAACACAATAATGTAAAGCTCGTTATGACGATGGAATAACAGAAGCAATATTAAGGATATTGGGCAAGGACCAAAAATACTCAAAGAGGAAGTGGAGAGAACCCTAGTGTAATATGAAAGCAGGAAAAGCTAATGGAACAGATAATATTACTAAAGAAGAGATTGAATCCATGGGTGATTTTGGAATATAAATAGTAACAAAATTACTGAATGATAGCTACAACACCTTATATAAGCCAGACGACCTGCTCAAATAAATATTCATAGCCCAACCAAAGAAATCTGGTGCGATTGAATGCGATGATCATCGCACAATAAGTCTTATGAGTCACATGACTAAGATATTACTAACAATCATCATGCGAAGAGTGCGAAACAGATCAGTCCAGAAATTAGTGATGAACAGTGTGTTTTTGTTAGAGATAAAGGAACAAGCAATGCCATATATATCATAAGATCTTTAGTAGAAAGATCCATAGAGGTGAAAACAGATCTATACCTATGATTCATAGATTATAACAAAGCATCTGACGAAGTAAATAACCAAGTAATAATCAAAATTTTAGAAAATGTAACCGTAGAAAGCAACGATCTAAGATAAATAAAGAACATGTACTGGCAACAAACAGTAGCCGTGGGAATTGGGAATCAAGTTGAAATGTTTTAGCAAATAAAACACGGTGACAGGCAAGGTTGTTTGCTGTCGCCAGATTTATTTAATATCTTTAGTGAGATTACATTAAGATCCATAAAGGGCATGCCGGGAATAACAGTCGGAGGTCATATTTTAAATAATCTAATGTCTGCTGATGATACAGTCCTAATCGCTAACAGCGAAAATGACTTACATGAATTGTTAGACACAAGAGAGAAGGAAAACAAAAATAAAGGGCTCTGCATTAATAGGTGCAACAAAGAAGTAATGGTAGCAACAAAGAAAACTACTTCGCCGCAATGCAAAATAAAGACAAGTGGAAAAATTTTAATACAGGAAAATGAATTTAAATATATGGGAACAGTTTTAACATAAGATGGTAGATGTACAACAGTGGCGAGATGCAGAATGGCTCAAGCAAAAAAAGCTTTCCAAAAAATGAGGAAGTTACTGTGCAATTTATTCTTGATAATAGAAAAAAAAAGAGTTCTTAAATGTTATGTAGAGCAAGTCTTAACATATGGATGTGAATTACAGACAACAGGAAAAGTCCTGGAAAGTAACTGGAGGCTGTAGAAATGTGTTTTTACAGAATAATGTTGAGAATACCTTGGGCACGTAAGAAAATTATACTCGTATATCGTTTTGAAAAAGGCCAAAGAAAAAAGAGAGGTAATATCCAATATTAGATGAAAACAATCATAATTTTTTGGCAATGTAATCTAACAGCTTGAAAATATTGTAACAATTTGAAAAAATTAGAGACGAGGGGATAAAGTGGAACAAATAGAAATGATACCAGACAGCTTATGAGAATTGCTTGGATGAGAAGGTCAACAACATAAATGGTAAATAACTGTCGAGATAGAAAGTTGTGTTTAGACATGATCACCTAACGCAGCAAGTATGATACCTGATGATGCTTGTTTAAGAAACACAATTAATTAATCAAATTTTGAAATGATAAATGCTTTGTCGTTTTGGCAGACGGTTGTTAGCAAGCAGTCATGATTTGTAGGTAGCTAGGTAATATATTACATTCTACCATCCCATCTTATTTTCATGCAATACTTGACCGCTAAATCAATTTATTTCCCACGTTTTGTGCAGTTCTACTGACGCTCGATCATGATATTTAATATATTAATTGCTTTATGTGTTTATCCATCTCTATGTTTATAGCCGAAAGTTTCTATTGTGTCTTTAATGATACTCCATCAAAAGGTCAGGGGTAAGAATACCATCTACAAGTTCCAAAGTTACAGTAAATAACACATAACAAATGCAGTGTCAGAAAAATAAAAATTCTGGTACCTAAAGAGAGAAAATAAAATTGTGAGAATGGTTGCAATTAAACATGAATTAACAAAATTGATTCATTGCCTTCCTGTAATATCGAGGGATAAAGATCACAAGATTTCGAAAGACAAATAAGTAAAAAAAGCAGAAGAAAAACAATTAGGTAACATATTTTTGTTTCTATTCCAAAGACGAACAATTCAGTGATTGAAAGAATTATTTTCTCTTTCAATATTTTATATAAAACCACTGCAACAACATTAGAACACTTTATCATGAAAAGGACTGGCTGGAGAGAACTATGTTTTGCTTGTTGCTCTATAAAATGGTCTAGACCATGGATGGCCAATAAGGTGCCTGCGACGTCCTTTTTTTAGCCCGCGGCAGATAAAAAATAAAATCAGGTTGCATTGAGCAAAATGTCCTGGGTAAAATTGATTTTAAATTTGTTACATGAACTTCTACCGTCGAGAAAGCTAACTCTAATATTTCCTAGACTTCTTCTTCTACCTTTATAGCTCCCAGTGGAGCATAGGTCTTCAACAAACATTTTCCAAGTCGTTCTGTTTTTTTCCATTCTTTTAAGATCATCCCATGTCTTCCTCATCATCTTCATCTCTGCCTCTATCTGTCTTCTTTAATAATTCCTTGGTCTTCCTCTTTGTCTTTTCCCCTGGGGATTCCAAAAAAGTACCTGTTGTGCAATACTCTCTGTTGGCTTCCATAGTGTGTGTCCTATCCAGCGCCATCGTCTTCGCTGTATCTCCTTATCCACCGGTATTTGACTGTACATTTCCATAAATCTATGTTAGTGATTTTTTCGTGCTATTTCCATCCTTTTATTCTGCGTAACACACAGCACAACTTTTAATTTTCGTAAGAACTATTTCAAAAGACTTTATTATCAATAAAGAGCTATTAGCTTTAGATTCATTGCATAATACGACCAAAGGTCAAGAAATTTATGACTCAGTTATGAAAGTTGTTAACAGTATCGGTGACATAAGCATAATTTCAACAATAGTGACAGATAGCGCTAAGTCAATGTGTGGTACTCAAACAGGTTTAGTTGGATTAATAATGAAGGCTGGAATCTATTGCCCAGTATTGCATTGCATTATACACGAGGAGGCGCTGTGTGGCAAGATTCTAGACGTGGAGGATGTTATGAAAACTGTAAAACATTGTGTGAATTTAATAAAAGGCGGGAATCGGAATTTGACACACCGACAGTTTATACATTTTCTATCATAAGTTGAGGCGGAATATGGCGATTTAGTGCTGTACACACAAGTACGCTGGCTAAGCAGAAGGAATTGTTTGAGACGGTTTTTTTCTTTGAGAAACGAGATAAAGCAGTTTTTAGAGAAACATGATACAAACAAAGAACTGATCAGAAAAATGCCTGATCCACATTTTAACAGCGTATTGGCCTTTTTAACTGATATCACCCAGCACATGAATGAACTCAACCTGAAGCTACGGGGATGTTCCCAAACAGTCTCAGATTTGGTAGGACACCTAGATGGATTTATGTCAACTACAATTTTATAGATTTACCCAGGCCAAAGAAAACTACATTCAATTTCCTTCGTGCAAAGAATTGATTGAGAGTGACACTGATTTCAAATTTTCTTTAATAATGTTAGACAAACTAATGGAGCAGTTCAATGAACGATTTTCTGACTTCAGTGGTATACGACCAGAACTGGCATTGTTTAACAACCCTATGAAGTGTGACATTTTCAAACAACATGACACTACTCAGTTGTAGTTATGTAACCTCCAAAGTGACTCATTTTTCTAATCAAGGATAGAGATAGGAGTTGACTTTTGGAAACTTGTGTCACGGGAAAAATATCCGGCATTGAGTGATTTCAGTTTGAAAATTACTTCTATGTTCGGAAGCACATAAATATGTGAATGCGCTTTTTCAACAATGAAGGCGATTAAATCGTCACAAAGAAACCGACTCACTGATGGCCACCTTCAGGATTTATTACGAATATCATCATCATCTTTACACATTGGCTTTGATGAACTTGTTGCTGCACATGAACGTCTACATTGTTCTCATTAAGGTTTGTTACATGTCAACTTTAAAATGACCTAACTAAAACATGTTTGTTAAACAATATAAATAGTAATTTTATTCATTTTTATAAATCAACTAGGCATTTTAACTCTGTTAAAAATAATAATAAACTGGCTCGCCATTTGAAAGAAATTGACCATCCCTGGTCTAGACGTTTTCATTTCATTGAAACGAGAAGATGAAATGAAAAAAAACATTTTTACATTGACGATATGGGAAGAATAATTGAAACAGCAGATTACCAGAAAAACTCCTAAACATTTACATTTCTTCATTGAAAACACATTGCATGAATCCATGATGAGGATTAAATTGCAATAATAAAATACCATATTTTATTTTAAGAATGTTTTTAGTATGAGTAAAAGATGCAAATCTGAAACATAAACAAGTCTGACCTAAATAATAGCAGCATTGATTTAAACAAAGGCATATCAGTACATGCAAAGGACAAGAGGTCGGGTTCAATCTTGATAGACGGCTTCCGGGTTCACCCAGCCTTAAATGGGTAGCTGATTTTTTTTCTATGAAGTAAAGTGGGAGGGGCGTAATACCGACCACAATACCCCGGAAATCATGTTCCGAAGGTCCATACAAATGATGGGCACTAACACCATAATCCCTTGGCGTGACGGGGCTCTTTACTTTAATTTGATATCAGTACATGCTATTTCCAAAGCAATTACATGGATTGAAACCGTTTCATCCTTAACTGTTTAAGAATGTAGGCATATATATAATCTACTCTTGATCATTCGTAGCTTAATGTTATCCTCCATTATTGCAGACGATAACAATAACAGAGCTAAACATTTTATGAAAACTTCGCGATATATATATATATATATATATATATATATATATATATAGTTATTTATTGACACTTAGTGTTTGCTTTTGTATTAGTATATGTTGTCTTGTATCTGGTGTAGGAAGACCCTCGATATGAAAATCACCATCAACAAAACGGAAGTCATGAAATTATGGTAACTAAATAGAGAAAATACAATTGTGAGAATGGTTCCAAGTAAACATGAATTTATAAAATTGTTTCATTGCATTCCTGTAATTTCGAGAGATAAAAAGAGCAAAATTTCGAAAGACAGTTAAGAAATAAAACAGAAAAAAGATAATTTAATATATATATATAGTTCACTTTTGTTCATCCGAAGCTAAATGCTATCCTCCATTCTTGAAGACGATAAAGGGGAAGCAGTAGGACCACGACTAATGAGAGCAACATTTAAAACAACCAAAAACAAAATAAAATTACACATTATCCAATGCTATGCACCTACCAAAGAAGGATGATGTAGTCAAAGATGATTTCTATAAACAGCTACAATGTCAGATGGATGCAAAACGAGCCAGGAATATTATAATCTTGATGGGAGACCTAAATGCTAAGGTAGGATCAGACAACAGAGGCTTCGAAGAGATTATGGGAAAACATGGACTTGGAGATATAAACGAGAATGGAGAGATATTTGTGAATTTCTGCGTCCTTAATGAAGTGAGCCTAGGAGGAACAATATTCCAACATAAAAGAATACACAACGCTGCATGGGTGTCACCAGATCATAAAACAGAAAATCAAATTGATCACATATGTATTAATAATAAGTTTAAGTCATCCTTACAGGATGTAAAAGTATATAGAGGAGCAGATGTAGCTTCTGATCATCATCTTCTGATAGCCAAACTTAAAATTAAACTAAAAAGTTATACTACAACGAATAAGGGTAGAAAGTATTTCAATGTAGGGTTTCTTAAAGAACAAGGAATAAAAGATAAATTCGCAGTCACAATATCAAACAAATACCAAGTCCTCCAACAACTAAAAAATACAATAAATATAGAAGATCATTGGAAACAGAAATAACAAACACATAAACTCCATAACCACGCCAAAAGGAGTGTCTGAACGCTTGATGATACTCCAGCTACATACGAAGAGTGGATTAATAAATATCATTAGTGCCTATGCACCAACGTTGGCTGCATCAGACGAAGAGAAAGACAACTTCTACCAACAACTTCAAATGATCATTGACTCACTTCCAAAAGAGGAACTATTATACTTACTCGGTGATTTCAATGCACGCACAGGATCTGATCAGCAATATTGGCCAACATGTCTAGGTCACCACGGCATTGGAAAAATCAACGGAAATGGCCAGCGACTCCTAGAATTCTGCTCAAATAATCACCTATGTGTAACAAATACCTACTTTAATGTGAAACACAAGCATAAAGTAACATGGCGTCATGCTAGTCATTGGCACCAACTAGACCTAGTTCTTACACGTAGGCAGTCTTTAAATAACATCAGAATAACACGAACATATCACAGTGCAGACTGCAACACAGACCACGCTCTAGTCATTAGTAAGATCAAAGCCAGAAGTAGTCGTATCTACAAATCAAGAGAGCCTGCAGCAGCCAAGATCAACATCACAGCGACAAAAACCACACCAACCGAAGATATTTTTAGATCCAAGTTTGATGAACTGGTAGAAGAAGTAGAAGATTCATCAAGTGTGGATGACAACTGGTGCTCCCTGAGAACACACATCTATAACTGCGCTCTATCTACCTACGGCCAAAAACGGTTCTCAAAGAACGACTGGGTCGAAGAAAATGCAGCAAGACTAGACCCACTAATAGCTAATAAGAAAAAGGCTCTACTGAACTTCAATAATAATCCCAATCAAATCACCAAGGATCAGCTCAAACATGCGCAAGCCACCCTACAACGCGAAGCAAGAAGATGCGCAAACGAATACTGGAACAATCTATGCTCTGAAATACAGAAAGCCTCAGACAGGGGCGACTCAAAAACCATGCATGACAATATAAAAAAGGCCCTTGGACCAAAAATAACAAAATTAGCCCCCTAAAATCCAAGTTTGGAGAACCTATTACTGACAAGGGACAACAAATGCAAAGATGGGTTGAACACTAATCTAATCTATACAGTGACGACAGACCAGCAAACACAGCTCTAGCACAATCAATACCCAAATATCCTACAATGTTTGAACTGGATGTTGAGCCTACTATGAACGAACTTGCTGACGCTATACATGCCCTCTCAAGAGGAAACGCTGCAGGAAATGACAACATTCCCACAGATGTACTAAAGGACAACCAAAGCGTACTACTTCCACACCTATACAAACTGCTAATTAAATGCTGGAGAAACGGAGAAATACCCCATGATATGAGAAATGCCAAGATTATAACGCTGTACAAGAATAAAGGAGACAGGGGCGACTGCAATAATTACAGAGGCATTTCTCTCCTTAGCACAACAGGCAAAACTTTTGCTAGAGTCGTACTTAATCGCCTGCATAGACTTGCAGAACGGGTGCTTCCCGAGTCCCAATGCGGTTTCAGACCCGGGAGATCAACCATAGATATGATCTTCACTCTTAGACAACTGCAGGAAAAATGTCGGGAACAAAATATGCCGCTCTATATTGCCTTTGTGGATCTCACAAAGGCATTCGACACAGTAAACAGAGATGGCCTCTACAAGGTGTTAGAAGGCATAGGCTGCCCTCCTAAATTACTTTGGCTGATAATTTCCTTCCATGAAGACATGAATGGCAAAGTCCATTTTGATGGGAGTCCATCAGAGAATTTCAAAGTCAACAAAGGAGTGAAACAGGGATGTGTCCACGCCCCCACCCTTTTTGGTATATTTTTTGCTGCCCTCCTAAATTACGCCTTCGAAAACAGCTCAGGAGATATTTACATTCGCACTAGACCAGATGGCTCACTGTTCAACCTAGCACGACTAAGAGCAAAAACCAAAACAAATGTTGCCCTACTTAAAGAATTTTTATTTGCTGACGATGCAGCCCTAGTCGCTCATAGTGAGGCCACCCTACAGTCGCTGATCAACAACCTGGATAAAGCATGCGACCTTTTTTCACTGTCAATTAATGTTCAGAAGACAGTAATACTAAATCAAGGTGACTTCAAACCTCTATCTATTACTCTAAAAGACTGCCCACTAGAATCAGTACAGAAATTTACATATCTTGGATTCACAGTTACGCAAACCATCTCTCTTGATGAAGAAATAAACTGTCGAATTGGTAAGGCAGCTACGACCTTCGGCAAACTCACAAAAAGGGCATGGAACAACACGAAACTAACTCGAAAGACTAAACTCCTAATAT
Source organism: Megaustenia siamemsis (assembly GCA_032433765.1). Taxonomy (NCBI): domain Eukaryota; kingdom Metazoa; phylum Mollusca; class Gastropoda; order Stylommatophora; family Ariophantidae; genus Megaustenia; species Megaustenia siamemsis. Next base: position 56,248,199 of record JAVIAB010000101.1, on the reverse strand, counting down.
ATCAAACATGTGTTCTTAGCACACTACTATATGGATCCGAAACCTGGACAACATACTCAAACCAGGAAAAAAGACTAAATGTCTTCCACATGCGATGTCTCCGCAAAATAATGCACATCAAATGGCAAGACAAAATAACCAACTTAACTGTCCTGCAACGTGCTAAGACCCTAACAATCATGTCGATGCTCAGAAGTCGAAGGCTAAGATGGCTGGGGCATGTCCAACGGATGGAAGAAAAACGCATTCCTAGGCAAATAATATATGGTGAACTAACACACGGGAAAAGACAAATCGGCAGACCTAAACTACGATATAGAGATATCTGCAAATCATCTCTGAAAGACTTCTCCATCTGTGAAAACGACTGGCAACATCTGGCAAGTGATCGCACATCATGGAGAGCATGTATAAGGAACGGTATAACAACATTTGAGACTGTGCTAAGACAGGACTTAGAAGAGAAGAGACTCATGAAAAAGGATGGTAAACCCTGTGGATCAGCGAGCCTGACCTGTTCATTATGTGACCGCGTGTGTTTGTCAAACATTGGTAGAATTAGCCACGAGAGAAGCTGTTCGGCAAAAACAATACCTCAAAAAAATACGCAATAGCTTCCACTAGACCGTCTGACAAGACGAAAAGGGCCATATATTGGAAACAGGTAAAAGATATATGGAAAGAGACATGCGAAGAAACACTGGGGAAAAGAAAACGCCAGAATAAGGCATGGATGACAGCAGAAAACCTGGATAAAATTAAAGAAAGAAAGAAAGAATAAGAAAGAATAAGAAAGCAGACATAAATAAAAGCAAAACGAGATGTAATAAAGCCAAAACACAGGAAGCTTACACAGATGTGAACAAAGAAGTTAGAAAATGCATTAAAAGGGATAAGAGGAAATATAAAAATGAACTAGCTAAAGAGGCAGAAGAAGCAGCAAATAAAGGGAATATGAAAGAACTGTACAACAGCACAAAGATATTAAGTGAAAAATACAAACAGATCAATGCCTTTATTAAAGAAAAGAAAGGAAATCTGCTTAGTAATATAAGGGAACAAATGATGAGATGGAAAGAGCACTTTGAAGAACTTTTGACCAGACCCGGCTCAAATAATCCTCCAGATATACTACCAGCAGAAGGAGAGTTACACGTTAACTGTGGAAAACCAAGCAAAGAAGAAATAATGAAAGCCATAAAACTATTAAAAAATGGTAAAGCCGCAGGACCAGATGAAATTCCTTCGAAAGCCATCAAAGCAGATATTAACACCTCTGCCAAGATGTTACATAATCTATTAGATAAAATTTGGGAGAGGGAAGAAATACCTAAAGATTGGAAAGAAGGTTATATGATCAAACTACCAAAGAAAGGAAGTTTACAGGAATGCACAAATTGTAGGGGAATTATGCTACTATCAGTGCCATGAAAAATATTAAGCAGAACCATTCTGGAGAGACTAAAAGAGGCCATAGAGAAACATTTGAGAGATGAACAAGCAGGTTTTAGGAAGAACAGATCATGTGCTGATCAAATAACTACTCTACGTATAATAGTTGAACAAAGTTTAGAACTAAAATCCCCACTTTATATTGGATTCATAGATTACGAAAAGGCATTTGATAGTTTAGACAGAAGAATGCATTGGAAGTTGCTGAGTCATTACGGAATCCCCATAAAGTTTATTAACCTGATAAAAACAATGTATGAAGGAACGAAATATAGTGTGGTGCATGAAGGACAGATTACAGAAGCATTTGAAATAAGAACAGGAGTAAGGCAGTGATGCCTTCTGTCTCCATTTCTCTTTCTACTGGCCATAGATTGGATTATGAAAACAACTCAAAACAACAGAAATAGAATCCAGTGGTCACTGACCTAACAACTTGATGATTTAGACTTTGCTGATGACATAGCTCTCCTATCACACAGCCATCAACAGATGCAAGATAAAATGAACATACTTGATGAGAGATCACAACAGCTAGGACTGAAGATTAATAGAGATAAGACCAACATTGTGAGAATTAATACAGTTGGCAATAACCAAATAAAACTAGGAGAATTACCTCTATTAGATGTACAATCTTACATATATCTTGGCAGTAATATAGATAAAGAGGGAGGAACAGAAAATGATACTGATATAAGGATATCAAAAGCAAGAGGAACTTTCATTGCACTGTGAAACATATGGAAATCCAAAGAAATTAGGTTAAATACAAAAATAAAAATTGTCAACTCAAATGTTAAGTCGGTCCTATTATTATATGGCTGTGAAACATGGAGTATAACAAAATTGACCATCACGAAGATACAAACTTTCATTAATGAATGCTTGCGCAGAATAAAAGGATGGAAATGTCAGGACAAAATCACTAACATAGATTTATGGAAATGTACCAGTCAAATACTGGTGGATAATGATATACAGTGAAGACGATGGCGCTGGATAGGACACACACTACGGAAGCCAACTGAGAGTATTACACAACAGGCCCTTTTTTGGAATCCCCAGGGGAGATGACAAAGAGGAAGACCAAGGAATTCTTGGAGAAGACAGATAGAAGCAGAGATGAAGATGATGGGGAAGACATGGAATGATCTTGTAAGAATGGCTAAAAACAGAACTATTTGTAAAGCGTTTGTTGAAGACCTATGCTCCACTGGGAGCTAAAAAGGTAGAAGAGGAAGAAAAATCTCATGAAAAGTTGGCTATTGTAATTATGATTATTTTAGCTTATACATTTCATTTTTGTTCACTTTAAACAATTGCATTAATTTTAGATTAAATTACTTACTTCAGAATTTGGTCGCAAAGTCTAGCATTGATAAAATACAATTTTATTTTTAGACCTTAATTACATAAACACATTTACAAAATGTAAAGATTTCAAACAATCTGAAACCGTTTCAAATATATATATATATATATATATATATATATATATATATATATATATATATATATATGTATATATTATCATCATCATCATCATCATCAAGTACCGGGCTGCTGTCGTAGGTGATCTTTTGAGTTATTGAGTTATTTGCGGGTCATCATCATTGCACTCCGAACATGTCCATAGGTTCTCAGATACCCTCCTCAGCAATTCCCTCAGTGTCCAGCGACTGACGACTCCAGTTCTATGTTGGTTGATAAGTCTTCTTACACGGCCACTAAGTGTCTCATTTCTGGCTGTGCCCAACTTAACTCCCATTTCCATCATCCGAAGAAGTGACGTGGATCTGTGTTTGTCGAAGTCCTGTGCTCTTCCCACATCTCGGAGGGCATTGATGATGTCCGCCCAATCCATTGGTTGCCCGTCCTCAATGACAGCACAGCTAGCCAACCTGTCCGCCTTTCGATTTCCCCGTACTCCCGCATGTCCAGGGACATAGACAAAGGTGACCTTATGTATTTTGGAATTCTGCAACGACTCTACCCATTGCATGCGTACAGAGCCCGCCTCCACTTTTTTTTATCATGCTCATCGAATCACTCAGTATACATGCGTGGGTGTAGTCTTGTGACTCTAACCATTTGAATGCCTTTGTCACTGCCATCGCCACCATTATCATGCTACTCGTGGTCATGGCGTATGCACCGCTGTCTTCTTTGACTATTCTGCCTGCCGAGCGTGCTGTAAATGCCCATGCACTTCTTTGGTGTCGTCTTACAGATCCGTCTGTATAGATGACTGCATCTTTCTCATCAGTGTTATCGCAGATGAGACCGTTGACCTCAGCATTAACCACGACCGGGTTCTGCTCCCTACTTTTCCTGTCGAGTGTGATAATACACGAGAAAATCCCCTTGAATGACGTAGGCACTGGTATCCACTCCTCACCAACGCTGATATTGGTAAGCCCACAGACCTGTTTGATGACATCTTCTGCTCGAACCACCCATGATTTGCCTCTTTTTAGCCTGTCACCTTTCTCTGTGTTGAGCACGTGGTTCAATGGATGCTCTGTATCTGTACTAATCTTCAGGTATGCTCGTGCTCTCCAGATCTTGATTCTGTCATCCATGGTTGGGAAGTCAAGAAGATACCTCATTGCTACACAGGGAGTGTCCCTCGTACATGCCAGGATAATGCGCATGGCTTCATTTTGTATTTATACCAGCCTATCAATTTGAGTCGTACTGACAGTAAGAATGGCCAGGGCATACTCGATTGGTGCGAGGACTAATCCCTGGAACAGAAGAGTAAGTAGCCTCTGCTCGATGTTGTCAGCTGCCATGACCTTCAAGACGGCTAATCCTTTGCGGGATTTTTTTATCACATGGTAGGTGCTCTTGTCTGTCCACAACTTCCGATCTCGAAAGTTACTTATCATATCTGTTGTTGACCTTCTGCCAAGCCCTTCTCTTAAGTTGATTGGTATCTTTTCTCTTCGTTTCCCTCTATCTCTTCGTCCTTAATTTTTCCCAGTTGTTACAATTTATTCCACTGTTCCCTTTTCATTATATGTCCAAAAATGACGCGTGTTAATTCCTAATATTGGAAATTAGCTCTCTTTTTGCTTTGGCCTCTTTCAGAACGTTTTCATTACTCGTCATATCTGTCCATGGTATTCTCAACATTCTTCTTTAAAACCACATTACCACAGACTCCAGTTTTTTTCCTTATCTGTTGTCCTATTTTTTCTGATTCACATCCATATGTTAATACTGGCTCTACATAACATATAAGACCTCTTTTTCTTGTTTCTATTGTAATAAATGGATTGCACAGTATCTACCTCATTTTTTTGAAAGCTGCTTTTGCCTGAGTCATTCTACATCTCACATTTGTTGTAAATCAACCGTCTGAGGTAAAAAAAAAGTTTCCAAATATTTAAATTCATTTACCTGTTTTAATATTGTTCCATTTGTCTTTATTTTGCATTGGGGGTGATGTCTTTTTCTTTGTTGCGACCATTACTTCTGTCTTTTAGCTATTAAGCTGATTCCTTTATTTTTGCTTTCTTTAACTGTAATGTCTAACATTTCTTGTAACTCATTTTCACACTTAGCGATTAAGACTGTATCATCAGCATACATTAGATTATTTATATTATGACCTCCAATTGTTATTCCAGGCATGCCCCTTATGGATCATAAAATTATGTCACTATACATATTAAACAAATCTAGTGATAGCATACAACCTTGTCTCTTACCCTGTTTTATTTGTTGAAACATTCCAAATTGGTTTCCAATTCTTATGGCCGCTGTTTGTTGCCAATACATGTTCTTTATTATTCTTAGAACTTTGCTGTCTATGTTTGTGCTTTCTAAAATAATGATTATTTCTAATTTTAAGGCTATGCATGAAAAGTGTTCCTTGTTGCAGTTTCCTCATATTCCAAGTCAGGCTTGTTGCAGAAGCTACTGAGTTAAGTGCTCTGTGTACACCGTGAGCTGTGTGTCTCATCCGTTTTGATCATGTTTCGATATTCCAATTGTTTACGATGAATGATGATATCGTATGACAGGGAACAATTGACTGTGTTCAGATTCTTCGCAGTTTCACCTTATGTCTTTTGGCGTGTGCTGAGACTGCTACGATGGGGACTACAGTTACCTTCCTTTGTTTGGGAGATGAGTTAGTAATTCGGATGATTCCGCTGGCACGGGCTGTTGAGCAATTATGGATTTTAATTCGTTTGCAGTGATACCGGGGCCTTCCATAACCAAATAACCATATTTATATATATATATATATATATACAAATACACACATATATACACACATATATTCATGCATACTTAGATATATATACACATATATACATATATTTATAGTTATGTATTGACAATCAGTGTTTGCTTTTGTATTAGTGTATGTTGTCTTGTATCTGGTGTAAGAAGGTCCGCAAAATGAAAATTAATATCAACAAAACGGAAGTAATGAAAACCTGGTAACTAAATATAGAAAATACAATTGTGACAATGGTTGCAAGTAAACATGAAATTATAAAATTGCATCATTGCAAAGCGCAAGATTTCGAAAGACAGTCATGAAAAAAAAATATATATGCATATGGTACATTCTTGTTCATCCGTAGCATAATGTTATCTTCCATTCTTGTAGACGATAACAATAAAGAGAGGCAAACATGTCATGAAAATATCTCGATTACAATTATGAATATTTTGGCGTGTACATTTATTTTTTTTGTTTACTTTAAACAATTGCATTAATTTTAGATTAAATTACTTACTGTAATTGTATCTGGCAAGACCTAGTATAGATAAAATACAATTTTATTTTAGACCTTAATTACGTAACAAAGTTATAAAATGTACAGTTTTCAAACATTCTTAAACTTTTTCAATAATATATATATCATCCTCATCATCCTCATCATCATTGTCATCATCTTCAAGTACGGGCCAGCTGGCGTATGTAATCTTGTCTCTCCACAACTTTCGATCTCTTCTCTTTCTCTTTTACCTTTTAGCTCCTGGTGGAGCATAGGTCTTCAACAAACACTTTCCAAGTCGTTCTGTTTTTTGCCATTCTTTTAAGATCATTCCATGTCTTCCCCATCATCTTCATCTCTGCTTCTATCTGTCTTCTCCAAGAATTCCTTGGTCTTCCTCTTTGTCTTTTCCCCTGGGGATTCCAAAAAAGGGCCTGTTGTGTAATACTCTCAGTTGGCTTCCGTAGTGTGTGTCCTATCCATCGCCATCGTCTTCGCTGTATCTCTTTATCCACTGGTATTTGACCGGTACATTTCCATAATTCCACGTTAGTGACTTTGTCCTGCCATTTCCATCCCTTTATTCTGCGCAAGCATCCATTAATGAAAGTCTGTACTTTCGTGATTGTCAATTTTGTCATTCTCCATGTTTCACAGCCATATAATAGGACCGACTTAACATTTGAGTTGACAATTTTTATTTTTGTATTTAGCCTAATTTCTTTGGATTTCCATATGTTTCCCAGTGCAATGAAAGCTCCTCTTGCTTTTGATATCCTTATTTTGGTATCATTTTCTGTTCCTCCTCTTTATCTATATTACTGCCCAGATATATATAAGATTGTACGTCTAGTAGAGGTATTTCTCCTAGTTTTATATGGTTATTGCCAACTGCATTAATTCTCATAATATTGGTCTTATCTCTATTAATCTTTAGTCCTAGCTGTTGTGATCTCTCATCTAATATACTCATTTTATCCTGCATCTGTTGATGGCTGTGTGATAGGAGAGCTATGTCATCAGCAAAGTCTAAATCATCAAGTTGTTTGGTCAGTGACCACTGGATCCCATTTCTGTTGTTTTGAGTTATTTTCATAATCCAATCTATGGCCAGTAGAAAGAGAAATGGAGACAGGAGGCATCCTTGCCTTACTCCTGTTCTTATTTCAAATGCTTCTGTAAGCTGTCCTTCATGCACCACACTACATTTTGTTCCTTCATACATTGTTTTTATCAGGTTAATAAACTTTATGGGGATTCCGTAATGACTCAGCAACTTCCAAAGCATTCTTCTGTCTAAACTATCAAATGCCTTTTCGTAATCTATGAATCCAATATATAGTGGGGATTTTAGTTCTAAACTTTGTTCAACTATTATACGTAGGGTAGTTATTTGATCAGCACATGATCTGTTCTTCCTAAAACCTGCTTGTTCATCTCTCAAGTGTTTCTCTATAGCCTCTTTTAGTCTCTCCAGAATGATTCTGCCTAATATTTTTCCTGGCACTGATAGTAGCATAATTCCCCTATAATTTGTGCACTCCTGTAAACTTCCTTTCTTTGGTAGTTTGATCATATAACCTTCTCTCCAGTCTTTAGGTATTTCTTCCCTCTCCCAAATTTTATCCAATAGATCCTGTAACATCTTGGTAGAGGTGTTAATATCTGCTTTGATGGCTTCCGAAGGAATTTCATCTGGTCCTGTGGCTTTACAATCTTTTAATAATTTGATGGCTTTCATTATTTCTTCTTTGCTTGGTTTTCCGCAGTTAACGTGTAACTCTTCTTCTGCTGGTAGTATATCTGGAGGATTATTTGAGCCGGGTCTGTTCAAAAGTTCTTCAAAGTGTTCTTTCCATCTCTCCATTTGTTCCCTTATATTACTAAGCAGATTTCCTTTCTTGTCTTTGATAAAGACTTTCGATCTCAACAGTTATTTATCATTTCTGTTGTTGACCTTCTGCCAAGGCATTCTCTTAAGCTGTCTGATATTTTCTCTCTTTGCTTCCCTCTATCTCTTCGTCCCTCAATTTTTCCAGTTGTTACTATATATTCCAGTTGTTCTCTTCTCATTACATGGCCAAAAAATGATGATTGTTTCTTCCTAATATTGGAAATTTGCTCTCTTTTTGCTTTGACCTCTCTCAGAACATCTTCATTACTCTTCTTAGCTGTCCATAGTATTCTCAACATTCTTCTGTAAAAGCACATTTCTACAGACTCCAGTAATTTTCTTGTCTGTTGTCCTATTGTCCATGATTCATATCCATATGTTATTACTGGCTCTACTTAACATTTAAGAACCCTTTTTCCTGTTTCTATTGTCAAAAATGGATTGCATAGTATCTTCCTCATTTTTTGGAAAGCTGCTTTTGCCTGAGCCATTCTGCATCTCACCTCTTTTGTACATCTTCCGTCTGAGGTTAACAAAGTTCTCAAATATTTATATTCATTTACCTGTTTTAATATTGTTCCACTTGTCCTCATTTTGGACTGATGTGATGTCTTTTTCTTTGTTGTTACCATTACCTCTGTCTTTTTGCTATTAAGGCTGAGTCCTTTATTTTTGCTTTCTTTCACTATAATGTCCAACATTTCTTGTAACTCATTTTTACTCTTAACGATTAAGACTGTATCATCAGCATACTTTAGATTATTTATGTTATGACCTCCAATTGTTATTCCAGGCATGCCCCTTATGGATCTTAAAATAATCTCACTGTAAATATTAAACAAATCTGGTGACAGCACACTACCTTGTCTAACACCCTTTTTTATTTGTTGAAATATTCCCAATTGGTTTCCATTTCTTATGGCCGCTGTTTGTTGCCAGTACATGTTCTTTATTATTCTTAGATCTTTGCTGTCTATGCTTATGCTTTCTAAAATAATGATTATTTCTTGGTGCTTTACTTTGTCAAATGCCTTGGTGTAATCTATGAAACATAGGTATAGATCTGTTTTCACCTCTACGTCTCTTTCTGCTAAAGATCTTATGATGTTGTAATTGGCATTGCTTGTTCCTTTATCTCTAACAAAACCACACTGTTCATCGCTAATTTCTGGACTGATTTTGTTTCGCACTCTTCGCATGATGATTCTTAATAACATCTTATCATATGACTCATAAGGCTTATTGTGCGATGATCATCGCATTCAATCGCACCCGATTTCTTTGGTAGGGCTATGGATATTGATTTGAGCATGTCGTTTGGTATATATCCGCTGTTGTAGATATCATTCAATATTTTTTTTTCCTATTCCAAAATCACCCATGGCTTCAATCTCTTCTTTAGTTATATTATCTGGTCCAGGAGCTTTGCTTGCTTTCATATTTCACAAGGCATCTTCCACTTCCTCTATGAGTATTTGTGGTCCTTCTCCATTATCCTTAATATTTACTTCCGTTCGTTCATCATTATAAAGATCTTTAATGTACTCTGTCCATCCTGTTATGTTTTCTTGATCAATCAACAGTTCTCCTTCCTTTGATCTTAGACATCCAGTTTTTGCTTGTGTTTTTCTTCCTGTTAATTCCTCAATTTGTTTGTATATAGCTTTAGCATCTCCTTTTTGTTACATGTATGTATGAGTGTATGTATATATATATATATACATACATACACATACATACACTCATACATACATACATATCTACATACATATATACATATATATTTATAGTTAAGTATTGACACTTAGTGTTTGCTTTCGGATTAGTCTCCTGCAGACGAGGGAAGTCCAAGGAATTTACATTCTGTGTATCTAACCATAGGACACCAACCGTCCGCGCAGAGCCAGTACAGAGTCTAGGAATGGTGTATGACGCATCACAAAAGGACACGAATGCCGTCCAGAGAATAAGAGAGACGACAGACCACGGGCTACAAATCATCAACCTTTTGTTTTCAAATAACACACACTCAATTCTCTAACCACTATTTTCAAGACAGTCGTGGTTACGTAATTTTAATTGCATGCTCATGTCTATAAGTGCCATGATTGTGTGTATAAGAAATACACGGACACACTGATATCAACTATGATCAAGCCATTAATGAAAATATAAATACTTTAACTAATACCATTTTCTACTTCTTCAAACAGCTATGAGATAAATAATATTAAAAAAAGAAACATAAACACTCAGAAACAAAAATGTGTAGTTTTATTCAGAAAGTATTACACAAACAGCGCGTGCAATGTTATTTCCTACAGGGAAGAGATTGCCAAAATTTAACAATTTTTAAACGTTTTTTTTATGTTAGAAGTATAAAAATGGCAAGTATGTTAAATTTAATAATATGTCAGGAACGACATAAACATTACTTCGTTTGAATAATAATAAGAGATGTCCGATATAATTAGAAAGCTATTAAAAGACTTTTAGCAACAGACTAGTTCATCAAATCTGAAATTTGTGATAACTTAATGTCTGTAGAGGAGAAAACAGATAAAAAAAACATATAAGATAAATCAGAAGTATCTTAAATAGATACGAAGTGTAAAGAAATAACACGTATATATATATATATATATAAATATTTTAAATTATGCGGGAATGCGGGAGTACGGGGAAATGAATGGGCGGACAGGTTGGCTAGCTGCGCTGTCGTTGAGGACGGGCAACCAATGGATCGGGCGACATTATCAATGTCCTCCGAGATGTGGGAAGAGCACAGGACTTCGACAAACACAGATCCACGTCACTTCTTCGGATGATGGAAATAGGAGTTAAGTTGGGCACAGCCAGAAATGAGAAACTTAGTGGCTGTGTAAGAAGACTTATCAACCAACATAGAACTGGAGTCGTCAGTCGCTGGACACTGATGGAATTGCTGAGGAGGGGATCTGAGCACCTATGGACATGTTCGGAGTGCAATGATGATGACCCGCAAATAACTCAATAACTCAATGACTAGAGTCACTAGGAGGAATAACATCAGAAGAGGCCAACAGAAGAGCAAAGAATCGAAGATTGTTTCTCCCCTCGACGCCAACGGCAGCAGAGGAAGGATAGAGGAGGAGGAAGAAGAAGATTAATTGTTTTAGCAGGCAGCGATATATAGCCCATTTTGTTTATTGGTCGCTTTACCTCCATTGCAGCAATAACGGAGCCAAACATTTAATGAAAACGTCGCGATTACAATTATGATGATTTCATCTACTGGAGTTAATTATTATTTCTTTTTAACTTTAATCGGTTGTATTGAATCTAGATTAAATTACTCGATTAGATGATGGCATACTCTAGTATAGATAAAAAATAATCTATTTTTTGTCCTCATTTACAATACACAGTTATGAAAAGTAAAGTTACCAAACAAGATCGTCTAAGCCAATCGATATGGTACATGATGATGATGCAATAGAGAAAATAAAATTGTGAGAATGTTTGCAAGGAAATCTGAATAAGAAATGTTTTCCCCATTACCTTCCTGTAATATCAAAGGATAAAAAGCGTTAGATTAAAAATAATCTATACATTAAGTGAAGAAAAATCTTTTTTTTCCAAGTCATTAAGAAAACATGTTAAGACAATACAACCAAATTAAAGAAAAAAATGCTTGGTATTTATCTCATAGAACTGAATTAGTTCTAGATCTATAGAACTGAATTAGTTCTAGATCTGATCTACTTACCACACTTCTTTCTCTCGGACTCTGATTTAGATAATATACACCATTATTTCATAAACAAGATAGTTCAGACTGCAATAGTGGTCATGTACCAGTTGTGGGAATTATTAGTGTACAGTTAAAAGTACCAATCAGCCACTAATATCTTCAGTAATAAAGAAAAGACGATGATCATATGTTGTACATGTGATGAGAAGAGATAATAGCCGAATAGCAAAGCAGGCCCTCATATGGGAAACAACAGGTAAGAGAAAAAGAGGAAGACCCAGGGAGACACTGAGAGGCAAGAGCAACAGGATTCGGCTCCCTCAATGAGATAGAGCTGCTTGCACAGAACAGAGACAAATGGCGAGATATGATAAAATATCTTTAAAAGAAAACTGCTAGAACAAAAATTCAGATATGAGAAGGTGTATCTTGGTCTACGTCCTATGGGCCGGCAACGGCTCGAAAGGTCAATATATAGATAGATAGATTAAAAGTAGAAAAGATGCTCAGTTAATAAAAAGTAAAGTGTAGATTGGCTAAAATCAGACAAAAGGTTATAAGACAATTATAAGATCACAATTCAGAACCGGTAAAATGCAGTAGAGAAGATACAAATCATTGATGAACAGGGGAAATGCTAAAAAAACCAATGCAATAAACATCGTAAGAGTTCGTGCCACCTGTGAGGACAAAATCCAGAAAGCAATGGATGACAGATGACATTTTGCAGCTAATTGATATAAGAAGGAGAAATCAGGATAACAAAGATGAGTATAGGATATTAAATAACGAAATTGTAATAAAATGTGATGAAAAAAAAAAAACATGCTAAAAAAGGCATGCTAAGAGACAGAAGCGCAACAAAAAGTAGACGCCAAACTATATATACATACATTTTGTGGAAATAACAGGAAGAAAAATTCAATAAAAAACTGGATGTTTAAGGTAAAAGGAAGGAGAAATGTTTATTAAACAAGAAAGCATAAGGTAACGATGAACACAATACAAGCTCGTTATGATGATGATCGAACAGAAGCAAATATTAAAGATAATGGGCAAGGAACAAAACACACAAAGATGAATTGGAAGAACCCTAGTGTAATATAAAACCAGGAAAAGCTCATGGAACAGATAAAATAACTAAAGAAGAGATTGAAGCCATGGGTAATTTTAGAATCGAAAAAATAACAAAATTACTGAATGATATCTACAACAGCGGATATATACCAGACGACCTGCTCAAATCAATATTCATAGCCCCACCAAAGAAGTTTGGTGCGATTGAATGCGATGATGATCACACAATAAGCCTTGTGTGTCTCATGATTAAGAAATTACTAACAATTATCATGCGAAGAGTATGAAACAGATCAGTCCAGAAATTAATGATGAAAAGTGTCGTTTTGTTACATGTAAGGGAACGAGCAATAGTCTATACATCATAAGATCGTTAGTAGAAAGATCCATAGATGTGAAAACATATTTACACCTATGTTTCATAGATTATAAGAAAGCATTTGACGAAACAAATAACCAAGAAATAATCACAATTTTAGAAAGCATAAACGTAGACAACAAAGATCTAAGAATAATAAAGAACATGTACTGGCAACAAACAGGAACAATAAGAACAATAAGAACTGGGGATCAAGTTGAAATGTTTTAACAAATAAAACAGGGTGATAAGCAAGGCTGTTTGCTGTCGCCTATAAATATGTATGTATATATCATCATCATCATCATCATCATCATTATCATCATCATCAAGTACCGAGCTTGCTGGCGTAGGTGATCATGTCTCTCCACAACTTCCGATCTCGAAAGTTATTTATCATTTCTGTTGTTGACCTTCTGCCAAACCATTCTCTTAATTTGATTGGTATCTTTTCTCTTTGTTTCCCTCTATCTCTTCGTCCCTAATTTGTCCCAGTTGTTACAATTTATTCCCCTGTTCTCTTCTCATTACATGTCCAAAAATGACGCTTGTTATTTCCTAGTATTGGAAATTAGCTCTCGTTTTCCTTTGGCCTCTTTCAGAAAGTTTTTATTACTCTTCTTGTCTGTCCGTGGTATTCCAAACATTCTTCTGTGAAACCACATTTCTACAGACTCCAATTTTTTTTCTTATCTGTTGTCCTTTTGTCCATGATTCACATCCGTATGTTAAGACTGGCTCTACATAACATTTAAGATAGTCCACATTCACAAACTTTCATAGCTCACATTCACAAACTTTCATAGCTCACATTCACACACTTTCAAAGATCACATCCACACACTTTCAAAGCTCAAATTCACACACTTTAAAAGATCACATTCACACACTTTCAAAGATCACATTCACAAACTTTCATAGCTCACATTCACACACTTTCAAAGATCACATCGACACACTTTCAAAGCTCAAATTCACACACTTTAAAAGATCACATTCACACACTTTCAAACCTCACATTTACACACTTTCAAAGATCACATTCACACACTTTCAAAGATCACATTCACACAATTTGAAAACTCACATTCACACATTTTCAAAGATCACCTTCACACACTTCCAAAGCTCACATTCACACACTTTCAAAGCCCACATTCACACACTTTCAAAGCCCATCCACACACTTTCAAAGCTCACATTCACACACTTTCAAAGCTCACATTCACACACTTTCAAAGATCACATCCACACACTTTCAAAGCTCAAATTCACACACTTTCAAAGATCACATTCACACACTTTCAAACCTCACATTCACACACTTTCAAAGATCACATTTACACACTTTCAAAGATCACATTCACACACTTTCAAAGATCACATTCACACAATTTGAAAACTCACATTCACACATTTTCAAAGATCACCTTCACACACTTCCAAAGCTCACATTCACACACTTTCAAAGCCCACATTCACACACTTTCAAAGCCCATCCACACACTTTCAAAGCTCACATTCACACACTTTCAAAGCTCACATTCACACACTTTCAAAGATCACATCCACACACTTTCAAAGCTCAAATTCACACACTTTCAAAGATCACATTCACACACTTTCAAACCTCACATTCACACACTTTCAAAGCTCACATTCACACACTTTCAAAGATCACATTCACACTCTTTGAAAACTCACATTCACAATTTTCAAAGATCACCTTCACACACTTCCAAAGCTCACATTCACACACTTTCAAAGATCACATTCACACACATTCAAAGATCAAATTCACACACTTAAAAAAACAGAGACTTTCTGGAAAGCAAATACTAAAAGATTTCTCATTTCATTTAAAAATAAATATTTTTCAGTAGCCTTCTATATATAATATAGGAATAAATAATATGATCTCAAAAAAGGAAAGAAATAAAAATAATCCAGACATGATATATGATTAGTGAGAGAACACTCCCATGAGAAATATTATTGCGTTAGTATTAGACCATATTTTATTAAAAGAACGTTACAAGTATGAGTAAAAACAGATAATGTGTAAAAAAAAAATTATGAACAAAATAATACTAGCCTTGAATTAAACAAAGTCATAACAGTACCTGCTATAGTGCGCAGAAATGATTCGGATTTAAATAATTTAATCATTAAATGTTTTAGCATGCAGGGATATATTGCCTATTCTTGTTCATTGAAGCGTTACCTCAATTATAGTAGACGATAACAATAACGGAGTCAATCATTTTATGAAAATGTCGCGATTACAATTATGATGATTTCTGCTATTGGAGTTAATTTTATTTTAAAAACTGTAAACAGTTGTTTGGAATCTATATTAACTTACTAGATAAGATGATAGCTTTCTCTAGTATAGTAAAAAAAAGTAAAGTACCCCAGTCACGCCAAGTGGCGTATAGGGAAATATGGTGTTAGTGAACCTATGTTTTACAGACCTTCAGCACATGATTTTTGGGGTAATGTGGTCAGTATTACGCCCGTGCTGCTTTACTTTCCCAGAAAAAAATCCGGTACCCATTTAAGGCTGGGTGAACCCGGAAGCCGTCGGTTGGGATCGAACCCTACCCCTTGTCCGTGGTAGTCCAGTTCACTAACCACTGAGCTATCGCGGCTCCCTTTCTCTAGTGTAGATCAAATACAATATTATTTGTGTCGTCATTTACAATACGCAGTTATGAAAAGTAATTTTTTCAAACATGATCGTACACGCCAACCGGTAAGGTGCATGATGATGATGATGCAATAGAGAAAACAAAATTGTGAGAATGTTTGCAAGGAAATCGGAATAAGAAATGTTTTCCCCATTACCTTCCTGTAATATCAAATGATAAACAGTGTTAGATTAAAAATAATCTATACATTAAGTGAAGGAAAATCATGTTTTTTTAAGTCATTAAGATATCATGTTAAGACAATACAACCAAATTAAAGAAAAAAATGCATGATATTTCTCTTATAGAACTGAATTAGTTCTAGATCTCATCTACTTACCAAACGTTTTCCTATCAGATTCTGATTTAGATAATATACACCATTATTTCATAAACAAGATAGTTCAGATCGCAATAGTGGTCATGTACCTGTTGTGGCAATGATTAGTGTACAATTAAAAGCAGGAAAGATCCTCAGTTAATAAAAAGTAAAGTGTAGATTGACTATAATCAGACAAAAGGTTATAAGACAAATATAATATCACAATTCAGAACAGGTATAATGCAGTGGAGAAGATACAAATCATTGATGAACAGGGGAGATGGTAAAAGAATCAATGCACCAAACATCGAAAGAGTTCATACCACCAGTGAGAACAAAATCCAGAAAGCAATGGATGACAGATGACATTTTGCAGCTAATTTATATAAGAAGAGGAAATCAGGGTAACAAAGATGAGTATAGGATATTAACTAATGAATTTGTAATAAAATGTGATGAAAAAAAAACACATGGCTAAAAAAGGACAGAAAGGACTAAGAGACAGAAACTCAACAAAAAGTAGACGCCAAAGCTATATATACATACATTTTGTGGAAATAACAGGAAGAAAAATTCAATCAAAAACTGGATGTTTAAGGTCAAAGGAAGGAGAACTGTTGATTGAACAAGAAAGCATAATGTAACGATGAATACAATACAAGCTCGTTATGATGATGAACAGCACACAAGCAAATATTAAAGATAATGGGCAAGGAACAAAAATACCCAAAGATGAATTGGAAGAACCCTTCATCATCATGTGCCATACCGGTTGGCGTAGGTGATCATGTCCCTCCACAATCTTCTATCTACAGTGCATCGTATCAGTTCTGTCGTTTTCTGTTGACTGTGTCGTGCCATGACACCAAGCTATCCAGTATTTTCTCTCTTTGTCGCCTGCGATCTCTCTTTCCTTTTATTTTGCCAGTTGTAACCAAGTATTCCAACTTTCCTCTTCTCATGATGTGCCCGAAAAATATTGATTGCTTCTTTCTGATGTTTTTTAAGAGCTCCCTTTTTGTGTTGGCCTCTTTGAGAACTTCCTCATTGGTCTTTTTAACTGTCCAGGGAACTTTCAACATTCTTCTGAGAAATCCCATCTCTGTAGCCTCTAATCGTCTTTTCATTTGTTTGTCTACTGTCCATGATTCGCTTCCATAGGTCAGAATTGGTTCTATATAGCACCGATGATCTCTCTTTCTTATTTTTATTGACTTAGCTTTGTTGCATAAGATATTTTTCATTTTCTGAAATGCCATTTTGGCCTGAGCTATTCTGCTTTTTATTTCTGTGGTGCATCTCCCATCTGATGTTATTATTGTTCCCAAGTATTTGAAACGTTGCACTTGTTTCAGATTTGTCTTGTTTATTTTTATACTGCATGATGGTGGTGATTGTTTTTTTGATATAACGATTACTTCTGTTTTCTTACTATTCAGACTGAGACCTTTCTTGTTGCTTTCTTTCACTATTATGTCTATCATTTCTTGTAGTTCATTCTCTGTCTCTGCTATTAAGACTGTGTCATCCGCATATCGCAAATTGTTTATGTTGTGACCGTTGACTTCAATTCCATTTTTGTCTACTATTGATCTCAGAATATATTCGCTGTAAAGTGAAAACAAATCCGGCGACAGAACACAGCCTTGTCTGACTCCTTGCTTTATATGTTGGAATTGTCCAGTTTTGTTGTTAATTCGTATAGCTGCTGTTTGTTGCCAGTACATGTTTTTTATGATTCGCAGATCCTTGCCATAAATGTTTAATTTCTCCAGCATATTGATTATTTCCACATGTTTTACTTTGTCAAATGCTTTCATGTATTCTATAAAGCACATATATAGATCTTTTTTTACCTCTATAGATCTTTCTATCAATGTTCTTAAGATGTATATTGCATTATTGGTGCTCTTTCCTTCCACAAATCCACATTGTTCCTCACTGATTTCTGGTTTTATTTTGTTCCTTACACGTCTCATGATGATTCTTAGTAATATTTTAGTCATATGGCTCATGAGACTAATAGTGCGATGGTCTTCACAATCAGTGGCTCCTGACTTCTTCGGTATGGCTACAAAGATAGATTTTAGTAGATCTTCGGATATGTGTCCAGTGTTATATATGTCATTGAGTAATTTTGTTATGACTTGTACTCCCAGCTCTCCTAATGCATTTATCTCTTCGATTGTTATATTGTCAGGACCTGGAGCTTTGTCTCTTTTCATGTGTTGAATTGCGTCCTCCACTTCACTCTGCATTAGTGGTGGTCCTGTGTCTTTATTTGAATTGTTTAATTCGGGTCTTTCATCATCATAGAGTTGACTGATATATTCTGCCCATCTTTCCATTGTCTCCTCCTGTCCCATTATTATATTTCCTTCCTTTGATTTCACACATCCTGAAACTTTGACTTCTTTTCTTCCTGTTAATTCATTTATCTGATTATGCATAAATTTTGAGCCTTTTTTTTGTTGCTATTCCATTTTTTCACATTTCTGTTTTAACCATCCTTCCTTTGCTTCTCTGCACTTGTTTTGGATCTCTTTGTGCAATATTTTGTATGTCTTTCTTCTTTCTTATGTTTTCTTCTTTAGTCCATTAGTTGTAATATTTCTTCTGTCATCCATTTCTTTTTGTTGATTCTTTTAGTCACTGGTATTACTTCTTTTGATGTTTGTTGAATCGATTGTTTGAGCATTTCCCACTGCTCCTGGATGTCCTATATTTTCTCAATAGCATTATATCTATTTTGTATTATTGTGCTGTACTTATCACTTATCTGTTTATATACTCTTAGCATATCTAGTTCTAATTTTATATTTCTTGGTGATTTCTGTGCCTTCCGCAGTTTTATTCCTATCTTTCCAACTACTGGTACATGGTCACTATTGCAATCTGCTCCTGGCCTTGTTTTAACCGATGTTAGCCCATTCCTGAATCTTCTCTGTACCAGTATAAAATCAATTTGATTGTGTACTTTTTTGTCTGGGCTTTGCCATGTCCATAGTCGCCTAGGGTGTTGTTTGAACCAGGTGTTACCTATAATTATTTCATGTGTCTTTGCCCAAACTATTAATCTATCCCCTGTGTCATTCGTCTCTCCAAGGTCGACCAGTCACATTTTGCACTTTAGCTGTTCCAACCTTTGCATTGAAATCCCCAAAATATAATAGTTATTGGAAGAACCCTAGTGTAATATAAAACCAGGAAAAGCTCATGGAACAGATAAAATAATTAAAGAAGAGATTGAAGCCATGGGTAATTTTAGAATCGAAAAAAATATCAAAATTACTGAATGATATCTACAACATCGGGTACATACCAGACAACCTGCTAAAATCAATATTCATAGCCCTACCAAAGAAGTTTGGTGCGATTGAATGCGATGATGATCACACAATAAGCCTTGTGTGTCTCATAATTAAGAAATTACTAACAATTATCATGCGAAGAGTGTGAAACAGATCAGTCCAGAAATTAATGATGAAAAGTGTCGTGTTAGAGGTAAAGGAACGAGCAATACTCTATACATCATAAGATCGTTAGTAGAAAGATCCTTTGAGGTGAAAACAGATCTATACCTATGTTTCATAGATTATAACAAAGCATCTGATGAAGTAAATAACCAAGAAATAATCACAATTTTAGAAAGGATAAACGTAGCCAGCAAAGATCTAAGAATAATAAAGAACATGTACTGGCAACAAACAGGAACAATAAGAACTGGGAATCAAGTTGAAATGTATCAGCAAATAAAACATGGTGATAGGCAAGGTTGTTTGCTGTCGCCAGATTTATTTAATATCTATAGTGAGATTACATTAAGATCCATAAATGGCATGCCTGTATTATCAGCCGGAGGTCATATTTTAAATAATCTAATGTATGCTGATGATACAGTCCTAATCGCTAACAGCGAAAATGAGTTATATGAAATGTTAGACACTATAGTGAAGGAAAGCAAAAATAAAGTAAAAAAGTAAAGTAAAGTATCCCCGTCACGCCAAGCGCTCTGCCTTAATTGGTAAAACAAAGAATTAATGGTAGCAACAAAGAAAACTACCTTACCGCAAGGCACAATAAAGAGAAGTGGAAAAATATTAAAACAGGAAAATGAATTTAAATATATGGGAACAGTTTTAACATCAGATGGTAGATATACAACAGTGGCGACATGCAGAATGGCTCAAGTAAAAGCAGCTTTCCAAAAAAATGAGTAAGTTACTGTGCAATTCATTTTTGATAATAAAAAAAAAAAAAAAAAAGAGTTCTTAAATGTTATGTAGAGCAAGTCTTAAAATATCGATGTGAATAATAGACAACAGGACAAAAGACAAGAAAATCACTGGAGGCTGTAGAAATGTGTTTTTTACAGAAGAATGTTGAGAATACCTTGGACAGGAAAGAAGATTAATTATAACGTTCTGAAAATGGCCAAAGAAAAAAAGAGAGGTAATTTCCAATATTAGGAAGAAACAATCATCATTTTTTGGCCATGTAACCTAACAGCTGTAATATATTGTAACAATTGGGAAAAATGAGAGACGAGGGGATAAAGTGGAACAAAGAGAAATGATACCAGACAGCTTATGAGAATTGCTTGGATGAGAAGGTCAACAACATAAATGGTAAATAACTGTCGAAATAGAAAGTTGTGTTTAGACATGATCACCTAACGCAGCAAGTATGATACCTGATGATGCTTGTTTAAGAAACACAATTAATTAATCAAATTTTGAAATGATAAATGCTTTGTCGTTCTACCATCTCATTATATTATCCTGCAATACTTGACCACTAAATCAATTATTTCCCACGTTTTGTGCAGCTCTACTGACGGCCGTTCATGATATTTAATATTTTAATTGCTGTATGTGTTTGCCTATTTCTAATGTTTATAGAGAAAGCTTCTATTGAGTCTTTAACGATCTCCCATCAAAAGGACACGGTGAAGAATATCATCTGGAAGTTCAAAATTTGCAGTAAATAACACATAACAAATACAGTGTCAGAAAATACAAATTCTGGTACCTAAAGAGAGAAAATACAATTGTGAGAATGGTTGCAATTAAACTTCAATAAAAAAAAAAAATTTGATTCATTGCCTTCCTGTAATATCAAGGGATAAAGAGCACACGATTTCGAAAGACACATTAGAAAAAAGGCAGAAGAAAAACAATTTGTTAACTATTTTTTTTTTTATTTCAAGGACGAACAATTCAGTGATATGAAGAATTATTTTCTCTTTCAATATTTTATATAAAACACTGTAACAACATTGGAACACTTTATCATGAAAATGACTGGCTGGAGAGAGCTATGTTTTGCTTTCTGCTCTTTAAAGTGGTCTAGACGTTTTTATTTCATTGAAGCGTCAAGAAGAAATGAAAAAAAAACGTTTTAATTTGACGATATGGAAATAATAATTGAAGCAGCAGATTACTAGAAAAACTCCTAAACATTTACATTTCTTCATTGAAAACACATTGCATGAATCCATGATGAGGATTAAATTGCAATAAAAAAAAACCCCATATTTTATGAAAAGAATGTTTTTAGTATGAGTAAAAGGTGCAAATCTGAAACATAAATAAGTTTGACTTAAATAATAGCAGCTTTGAATAAAACAAAAGCATATCAGTACATGCAAAGGACAAGAGGTCGGGTTCAATTCTGATAGACGGGCTGGGTTCACCCAACCTTAAATGGGTACCGGATTTTTTTTCTATGAAGTAAAGTGGGACGTCAGGTCGGATAATTTTACCTGCTACTGTATGCAGTAAACAGTACAACCGTGGCTGTATGCAGTAAACAGTACAACCTGTGGCTGTATGCAGTAAACAGTACAACCTGTGGCTGTATGCAGTAAATAGTACAACCTGTGGCTGTATGCAGTAAACAGTGCAACCTGTGGCTGTATGCAGTAAACAGTACACCTGTGGGTGTGTGAAGTAAACATTACAACCTGTGGCTGTATGCAGTAAACAGTACAACCTGTGGCTGTATGCAGTAAACAGTACAACCTGTGGCTGTATGCAGTAAACAGTACAACCTGTGGCTGTATGCAGTAAACAGTACAACCTGTGGCTGTATGCAGTAAACAGTACAACCTGTGGCTGTATGCAGTAAACAGTACAACCTGTGGCTGTATGCAGTAAACAGTACAACCTGTGGCTGTATGCAGTAAACAGTACAACCTGTGGCTGCCCTGCTGCCTTGCAGGTAAGCTCGGGAGAGTAAAAGGCTAAGGGAGGGTACCCTGAAGTAAAACAACCCAACTGCCTTGTGTACATAATATATACAATGTTTTCATTTAGAAAAATGCATCGGTGCTTTCCTGCAACATCAAGAGATAAAAAGACTTTTTAGTCAAAGGCTAGCGGAGTCAACCGTAAACAAACCGACGGAAGGCAACAGAAAACCACCGTCGTAATTTCTTTGTATAATCATGAATCGCCACAAGAAGAGATAGAGGGAAGCAAAGAGAAAAAATAACAGACAGCTTAAGAAAATGGATTGGCAGAAGGTCAACAACAGAAATGATAAATAGCTGCCGAGATCGAAAGTTGTGGAGAGACATGATCACCTACGCCACTAGGCCCGGTACTTGATGATGATGAAAGCGGGACGGGCGTAATACCGACCACAATACCCCGAAAATCATATGTCGAAGGTCTATAAAAAGTATTGGCACTTACACCATAATCCCTATTCACCACTTGGTGTGACGGGTCACTTTACTTTACTTTTATATCAGAACATTCTATTTATCCAAGAAATTACATGGATTGAAACCTTTTCAGCATTAACTGATTTAGATGTAGCATATATAGCGTAAGCCGCTATCGTAAAAAACGATGTTGTTAATGAAACGTAAAGAAAAGACGATGGTCATATGTTGGACATGTGATGAGAAGAGATAATAACCGAATAGCAAAGCAAGCCCTCTTGTGGGAAACAACAGGTAAGAGAAAAAGAGGAAGACCCAGGGACACACTGAGAAGAACATTGATGAGAGAGGCAAGAGCAACAGGATTCGGCTCCCTCAATGAGATAGAGCTGCCTGCACAGAATAGAAACAAATGGCGAGATTTGATAAAATATCTTTAAAAGAAAACTGCTAGAACAAAAATTCAGATAGGAGAAGGTGTGTCTTGGTCTACGCCCTATGGGCCGGCTACGGCTCGAAAGGTCGACAACAACAGTATATAGCCTACTCTTGTTCATTTGTAGATTAATGCTATCCTACATTATTGTAGACGATAACAATGACAGAGCCAAACATTTTATGAAAACCTCGCGATATATATATATTTATAGTTGTATGTTGACACTTAGTGTTTTCTTTTGTATTAGTATATGTTGTCTTGTATCTGGTGTAGGAAGGGCCGCGATATGAAAATCAACATCAACAATTCAGAAGTCATGAAATTATGGTATCTAAATGGAAAAAAATATAATTGTGAGAATGACTGCAAGTAAACATGAATTTAGAAAAATGCATCATTGCATTCCTGCAAAATCAAGCGATAAAAAGAGCAAGATTTCGAAAGAGAGTTAAGAAAAAAAAACCCGCCAAAAAAATTAAAAATATATACAATTCACTTTTGTTCATCCGTAGCTTAATGCTATCCTCCATTCTTGTAGACGATAAAAACAACAGAACCAAACATCTCATGAAAATTAAGCTATTGTAATTATGATTATTTTAGCTTATACATTTAATTTTGTTCACTTTAAACAATTGCATTAATTTTAGATTAAATT
>JAVIAB010000101.1:56194161-56219161 GCA_032433765.1 Megaustenia siamemsis | reverse complement strand
ACTTTCAAAGCTCACATTCACACACTTTCAAAGCTCACATTCACACACTTTTAAAGCTCACATTTACACACTTTCAAAGCTCACATTCACACACTTTCAAAGCTCACATTCACACACTTTCAAAGCTCACATTCACACAATTTCATAGCTCACATTTACATACTTTCAAAGCTCACATTCAAACACTTTCAAAGCTCACATTTGCACATTTCCGAAGCTCACATTCACACACTTTCAAAGCTCACATTCACACACTTTCAAAGCTCACATTCACACACTTTCAAAGCACATATTTACACACTTTCAAAGCTCACATTCACACAGTTTCAAAGTTCACATTTACAGACTTTCAAAGCTCACATTCACACACTTTCAAAGCACATATTTACACACTTTCAAAGCTCACATTCACACAGTTTCAACGTTCACATTTACAGACTTTCAAAGCTCACATTCACACAGTTTCAAAGCCCACATTTACAGACTTTCAAAGCTCACATTCACACACTTTCAAAGCTCACATTCACACACTTTCAAAGCTCACATTCACAATCTTTCAAAGCCCACATTAACACTTTCAGAGCTCACATTCACACACTTTCAAAGCTCAATTTCACACACTTTCAGAGCTCGCATTCACACATTTTCAAAGCACATATTTACATACTTTCAAAGCTCACATTCACACACTTTCAAAACTCAATTTCGCACACTTTGAAATATCTCATTCACACACTTTCAAAGAACTGAGACTTTCTGGAAAGCAAAAACTAAAATATTTCTCGTTTCCTTTGAAAACAAATATTTTTCACTAGCCTTCTCTATATAATACAGGAACAAATCATATGATCTCAAAATAGGAAAGAAATAAAAATAATCCAGACATGATATATGATTAGTGATAGAACACACCCATGAAAAATATTATTGCATTAATATTAGACCATATTTTGTAAAAGGAAAGTTTATATTATGAGTAAATGAAGTTAATGTGTAACTAAAAATATGAACACAATTAAAGTAGCTTTGAATTAAACAAAGACATAATAGTATCTGCCATTTCTCAAAGAAATGATTTGGATTGAAAGCATTTAATCATTAATTGTTTTAGCAGGCAGGCATATATAGCCAATTCTTGCTCATTGGCAACTTTACCTCAATTATCGTAGACGATAAAAATAACGAAGTTAATCATTTTATTATAACGTCGCGATTACAATTATGATGATTTCTGCTATTGGAGTTAAATAGTATTTTTTTTAAAAAACTTTAAACAGTTGTTTTTAATCTTGATTAAATTACTTCATAAGATGATGGTACACTATAGTATAGATACAATACAATCTACTTTTTGTCCTCATTTACAATACACAGTTATGAAAAGTAAAGTTTCCAAACAAGATCGTCGAAGCCAATCGATATGGTACATGATGATGATGTAACAGAGAAAATAAAATTATGAGAATGTTTGCAAGGAAATCTGAATAAGAAATGTTTTCCCCATTACATTCCTGTAATATCAAAGGATAAACAGCGCTAGGTAAAAAATAATCTATACATTAAGTGAAGAAAAATCATGTATTTTTTAAAGTCATTAAGAAAACATTTTAAGAAAATACAACCAAATTAAAGAAAAAAATGTTTGATATTTCTCTTATAGAACTGAATTAGTTCTAGATCTATAGAACTGAATTAGTTCTAGATCTGATCTACTTACCGCACTTCTTCCTCTCGGTCCCTGATTTAGATAATATACACCATTATTTCATAAACAAGATAGTTCAGATCGCAATAATGGTCATGTACCTGTTGTGGCAATGATTAGTGTACAATTAAAAGCAGGAAAGATCCTCAGTTAATAAAAAGTAAAGTGTAGATTGACTATAATCAGACAAGAGGGTATAAGTCAAATATAAGATCACAATTCAGAACCGGTATAATGCAGTAGAGAAGATACAAATCATTGATGAACAGGGGAGATGGTAAAAGAATCAATGCACCAAACATCAAAAGAGTTCATACCACCAGTGAGGACAAAATCCAGAAAGCAATGGATGACAGATGACATTTTGCAGCTAATGTATATAAGAAGGAGAAATCAGGATAACAAAGATGAGTATAGGATATTAACTAATGAAATTGTAATAAAATGTGATGAAACAGAAAAAAATATACATGGCCAAAACAGGGATGTTAAGGTACTGAAATATAACAAAAAGGAGACTCCACAGCTATATATACATACATTTTGTGGGAATCATCATCATCATGTGCCATACCGGTTGGTGTAGGTGATCATGTCCCTCCACAATCTTCTATCTACAGTGCATCGTATCAGTTCTGTTGCTGACTGTTTTCCATGCCATGATACCAATCTATCCAGTATTTTCTCTCTTTGTCATCCGCGATCTCTCTTTTCTTTTATTTTGCCAGTTGTAACCAAGTATTCCAACTTTCCTCTTCTCATGATGTGCCCGAAAAATGTTGATTGCTTCTTTCTGATGTTTTTTAAGAGCTCCCTTTTTGTGTTGGCCTCTTTGAGAACTTCCTCATTGGTCTTATTAGCTGTCCTGGGAACTTTCATCCTTCTTCTCAGAAATCCCATCTCTGTAGCCTCTAACTGTCCTTTCATTTGTTTGTCTACTGTCCTTGTTTCGCTTCCATAGGTCAGAATTGGTTCTATATAGTACCGATTAACTATCTTTCTCACTTCTATTGACATAGATTTGTTGCATAAGATATTTTTCATTTTCTTAAATGCTATTTTGGCCTGAGCTATTCTGCTTTTTATTTCTGTGGAACATCTCCCATCTGATGTTATTATGGAAATAACAGGAAGAAAAATTCAATCAAAAACTGAATGTTTAAGGTCAAAGGAAGGAGAACTGTTTATTGAACAAGAAAGCCTAATGTAACGATGAACACAATACATTATAGCTCGTTATGATGATGAACAGCACACAAGCAAATATTAAAGATAATGGACAAGGAACAAAAAAAGAAGAAGTGGAAGAACCCAGTGTAATATGAAAGCAGGAAAAGCTCCTGGACCAGATAATATAACTAAAGAAGAGATTGAAGCCATGGATAATTTTGTTATATAAATAAATCAAATGCTCAAATCAATATTCATAGCTCTACCGAAAACAATTTGGTGCGATTGAATGCGATGATCATTGCACAAAAAGCCTTATGTGTCTCATGATTAAGACATTACTAACAATCATCATGCGAAGAGTGTGAAACAGATCAGTCCAGAAATTAGTGATGAGCAGTGTGGTTTTGTTGGTGGTGAAGGTACGAACAATGCCATCTACATCATAAGATCTTTAGTACAAAGAGCTATAGAGGTGAAAACAGATCTATACCTATGATTCATTGACTATAACAATGCATTTGACGAAGTAAATAACCAAGAAATAATCAACATTTTAGAAAGCATAAACGTAGACAGTAAAGATCTAAGAATAATAAAGAACAGGTACTGGTAACAAACAGCAGCCACAGGAATTAGGAAGAAAGTTGAAATGTTTTAGCAAATACAACAGGGTAATAGGCAAGGTTGTTTGCTGTCGCCAGATTTATTTAATATCTATAGTTAGATTACATTAAGATCTATAAAGGGAATGCCTGGAATAACAGTCCTATAGAGGTCATATTTTAAATAATCTAATGTATGCTGATGATACAGTCCTAATCGCTAAGCGCGAAAATGAGTTATATGAAATGTTAGACACTATAGTGAAGGAAAGCAAAAATAAAGTGCTCTGCCATAATTGGTAAAACAAAGAAGTAATGTTAGCAACAAAGAAAACTATTTCAACTCAATGCACAATAAAGACAAGTGGAAAAATATTAAAACAGGTAAATTAATTTTAATATATGGGAACAGTTTTAACATCAAATGGTAGATGTACAATAGAGGCGAGATGCAGAATGGCCGAACATTATAATTATGATTACTTTAGCTTATACATTTCAATTTTGTTCACTTTAAACAGTTGCATTAATTTTAGGTTAAATAACTTACTCCAGGATTTGGTGCAAAAGTCTAGCATAGATAAAATACAATTTTATTTTTAGACCTTAATTACATAAACACATTTACAAAATGTAAAGTTTTCAAACAATCTGAAGCTGTTTCATATATATATATATATCATCATCATCATCATCATCATCATCAAGTATAGGGCCTGCTGGCGTAGGTGATCTTGTCTGTCCACAACTTGCGATCTCGAAAGTTACTTATCATTTCTGTTGTTGACCTTCTGCCAAGCCATTCTCTTAAGTTGATTGGTATCTTTTCTCTTCGTTTCCCTCTATCTCTTCGTCCCTAAATTTTCCCAGTTGTTACAATTTATTCCACTGTTCCCTTCTAATTACACGTCCACAAATGACGCTTGTTTCTTCCTAATATTGGAAATTAGCTCTCTTTTTCCTTTGGCCTCTTTCAGAACGTTTTCATTACTCTTCTTGTCTGTCTATGGTAGTACCAACATTCTTCTATGAAACCACATTTCTACAGACTCCAGTTTTTCTTCTTATATGTTGTCCTATTGTCCATGATTCACATCACATGTTAAGACTGGCTCTACATAACATTTAAGAACTCTTTTTCTTGTTTCTATTGTAATAAATGGATTGCACAGTATCTACCTCATTTTTGGGAAAGCTGCTTTTGCCTGAGTCATTCTGCATCTCACCTCTGTTGTACATCTACCGTCTGAAGTTAATAACAGTTCCCAAATATTTAAATTCATTTACATGTTTTAATATTGTTCCACTTGTCTTTATTTTGCATTGATGTCTTTTTCTATGTTGCGACCATTACTTCTATCTTTTAGCTATTAAGCTGAGTCCTTTATTTTTGCTTTCTTTAACTGTAATGTCTAACATTTCTTGTAACTCATTTTCACACTTAGCATTTAAGACTGTATCATTAGCATACATTAGATTATTTATATTATGACCTTCGATTGTTATTTAAGGCATGACCCTTAGGGATCTTAAAATAATGTCACTATACATATTAAACAAATCTAGTGATAGCATACAACCTTGCCTAACACTCTGTTTTATTTGTTGAAACATTCCCAATTGATATCCAGTTCTTATGGCCATATATATATATATATATATATATATACATGTGTGGTCTGTTTGGTGTGCGGCGGGGATAATCTGACTACTAACTTTGTGTCTATATGTTCGGAATTGGACTCAACAACGATGGCCTAACATCATCGAGAGCTATACATTAAAAAAAATACGATGATCATCATTTTAAAGAGGACGTGAACTTTCCATTAATGGTGGATAGGCGGCGGGAACAATTGAAGGCTATGCATGAACAGTGTTCCTTGTTGCAGTTTCCTCATATTCCAAGCCCGGCTTGTTGCAGGAGCTACTGAGTTAAGTGCTCTGTGCACACCGTGAGCTGTGTGTCTCATCCGTTTTGATCATGTTTCAATATTCCAATTGTTTACGATTAGTAATGATATCGTATGACAGGGAACAGTTGGCTGTGTTCACTTTCTGCGCAGTTTCGCCTTATGTCTTAAGACGTGTGCTGAGACTGCTACGATGGGGACTACAGTTACCTTTATTTCTTTGGGAGATGAGATATTAATTCGGATGATTCCGCCGGCACGGGCGGTTGAGCAATTATGGATTTTAATTCGTTTGCAGTGATACCGGGTCCTTCCATAACCAAATAACCAAATATATGTATATATATATATATATATATATATATATATATATATGGTAATTTCCTAGTTTGATCAGATATATTATTTCAGTTTGGAAGAGTGATGTCCCCTAAAATATGTCTGCCAAAATACAGTGGTTCTACGCATTCTTGGCGTTGGGGTCATTACGCTGGCATGTGTCACTCACACTGGCGTTTGGGTCAGCGTGGCGTTCGGGTCAGCGTCTGCGTCCAAATCGAGATGTTAATTAATAATTGGCTGAACCCTATCCTTTCTTATGCTTCTTCTTACTAATTATCCGCCTATATATATAGGCTAGTTTGTCTAATATTAAAACCAGCTAAGCAGTTCTGAGTTCATTTACTTGAATTTGGTACTACTGTATTTGCAAAATGACCGGGCGACCTAGAGCCCCAACTGAAGTTGTGAATGTTGGGCAGATCATGACTTTTCATGACATCAGTGCAGAGGATAGATGGAATTTACTAACTCTGATTCCCGAGATTGCCACTAATAAATTGTGTATTCAGTGGTTAGCTAAGCGTAGACTAATAATAAATACGTGTCTATGCAACATTTGTCATATGCCTGCGCGTTTAGTAGCCTACAGCAGAGGAGTAGATGGCTATCAGTGGTCATGTCAGGGGTGCAGTTTTGGAAAGTCCGTTCGTGATGGATCATTTTTCACAAAGAGCCATCTATCACTAAAACAAATTTTAATTATGATCTACTGTTGGAGCAGCGATTTTCCACAGAGCTTGATCCAGCATGAGGCAGGCGTCAATAAAAATACTGTAGTGGATTGGTGTAATTTTTTACGCGAGGAATGTGAGAAATACATGGTCAGACACTTCAGTCAAATTGGTGGTATGGACATTCTAGGCCAACCAATCGTTGTGGAAATTGACGAGTCCAAATATTTCACCGAAAATATCACAGGGGACAATGGAATGAGGGTCACTGGGTGTTCGTGGAATAGAAAGGATTTCAGGAAAATGCTTTCTAGTAGAAGTACCAGATCGCTCCGAGGCTACTTTAACAAAAGAGATAGTTGCCCATATTTTACCTGGAAGCCACATTATTTCTGACGGCTGGTCTGCATATGCCAATATCAGTCGAATTGCAAATGGTATTTATACCCATTGTTCAGTCATCCATCAAGAGAATTTTGTCGACCCAGATGATCCCGAAATTCACACACAGAATATTGAAAATATGTGGATGCGGGCCAAAAGGAAATTGAAGAGACAGTTCGGCACTAGGCGTACATTGTTCCCATCGTTTCTACACGAGTTCGCCTTCAGAAATGAAATCAGACAAGGAAACGTCCTAGGGACGCTAATTACAGGAATTGCAGAGAGTTATCCTGAGTAAAATCATCACATCCCTGCAAACTACTGTCCTTTTCAGGACAACATAAGATTGCTCCAAACCTGCCCACTTCACAACTGTCCTTTTCAGGACAACCAAACATTCACAATTAACTATTTTAGATTGCCTAGAGTTTTCACTATGGTCCTTTTGAGGACTTTCATCACACTCGTTGTTATTCTCAAGCTCCGCACCAGATTGCTAATCGCTGACAGGTAATTTGAGGTAATACAGACGTTGCATTGTGTTTCGTAAAGCTATTTCTAGATATTTCTTGTGTTTATGTGTGTGTATGTGCATATTAATTAATAGCCAAAGTTTGACAATCTTCCAACATTTGGCAGTAAATTACGGCGATTGGTAATCAACCGCACAATTCCCTTCGATCAGAAGATCATAATTAGGCCGAGTGGCGTCGTTTTTGTCACGCGTTATAATATATTTATAAATATTTAACACTAAAGCTAAACCTAACCCCTGGACCCAACGCCCAATCAACAGATACTCCGAAATGATTACATGCCAGCGTAATGACCCCAACGCCAAGAATGCGTAGAACCACTGTATTTTGGCAGACATATTTTAGGGACATCACTCTTCCAAACTGAAATAATATATCTGATCAAACTAGGAAATTACCATATATATATATATATAAATATATAAATATATATATATAAACACATATACACACACATATATTGATGCATACAATGATATATACATACATATATACATATATATTTATAGTTATGTATTGACAATCAGTGTTTGCTTTTGTATTAGTTTAAATATGTTGTCTTGTATCTGGGGTAAGAAGGTCCGCAAAATGAAAATTAATATCAATAAAACAGAAGTAATGAAAACCTGGTAACTAAATAGAGAAAATACAATTGTGACAATGGTTGCAAGTAAACATGAAATTATAACATTGCATTCCTGTAATATCAATAGATAAAAGCGCAAGATTTCGAAAGACAGTTAAGATACAAATGCAGAAACAAAAATATATATGCATATGGTATATTCTTGTTCATCCGTAGCAAAATGTTATCTTCCATTCTTGTAGACGATAACAATAAACAGAGGCAAACATCTCATGAAAATAACGCGATTACAATTATGATTATTTTGGCGTGTTCATTAAATTTTTTGTTTACTTTAAACAATTGCATTTATTTTAGATTGAATTACTTACTCCATGATATGGTGGCGAGGTCTAGTATTGAGAAAAACCAATTTTATGTTAGACCTTAATTACATAACGCAGTTATAAAAGTACAGTTTTCAAACATTCTTAAACTCTTTCTATAATATATATATATATATATATATATATATATATCATCATCATCATCATTATCATCATAAAGTTCGTGCCTACTGGCATAGGTGATCATGTCGCTCCACAACTTTCGATCTCAACAGTTATTTATCATTTCTGTTGTTGACCTAATGCCAGGCCATTCTCTTAAGTTCTATGGTATCTTTTCTCTTTGCTTCCCTCTATCTGTTCGTCCCTCAATTTTCCCAGTTGTTACAATATATTCCAGTTGTTCCCTTCTCATTAAGATTCCCAAAAATGATGATTGTTTCTTCATAATTTTGGAAATTAGCTCTCTTCTTGCTTTAGCCTCTTTCGTAACGTTTTCACTACTGTTCTTAGCTGTCCATGGTATTCTCAACATTCTTGTGTAAAACCACAATTTTATAGACTCGAATGATTTATTGTCTGTTGTCCTAATGTCCATGATTCTCATCCATATGTTAAAATTAGCTCTACATAGCATTTTAGAACTCTTTTTCTTGTTTTTATTGTCAAAAATGGATTGACAGCATCCACCTCATTTTATGAAAGCTGCTTTTGCCTGAGTTATTCTGCATCTCACCTCTGTTGTATATCTACCGTCTGAAGTTAATACAGTTCGCAAATATTTAAATTCATTTACCTGTTTTAATATTGTTCCACTTATGTTTATTTTGCACTGAGATGATGCCTTTTTCTTTGTTGTTACCTTTACTTCTGTATTTTTGCTTATTTTTTTTTCTTTCTTTTTTTTCTGGTTTTTTTTTTTTTATAAAAGCAACCACTTTTGAAGAACTGAGACTCCCTGGAAAGCAACAACTAAGAGAATTCTTGCTTTGTTTGAAAGCAATTTATTCAGTAATTTCTTATTATATAATAGAGGACAAATGAGATGATCTCAAACTAGGAGAGAAATAAACATAATCCAGACTCGATAGATCACACTACATCCTTATTACTATAACATGAATCGTATTAGAACACATCCATGTAAAGTTTGCTGCACTAATAATACATTATATTTAATTAAAAGAAGACTTTTAATAGTGAATACAAGAGAATAATGTAGAACATCATATGAGAATTATGAATAAAATAATAGCTGCCTTTAATTAAATAAATGCATATCAAAAGTTTACGTTGTTCAACGAAAATACATGAATTGAAACTTTTTCATTATTAATTATTAAATATCATCATTAAATATTTTTTTTATCAGGTACTCTCAACTTTTGTTCCTCCGAAGCTTAACGCTATCCTTCATAGTAACATGAACGATAACAATTCAACGATAACAATAAAGGAGCTTCCAATTGTCTACTTTCGCTCAATGCTTTAATTCTTTCGCTTCAAACAATTGTATCAAGTCTAGATCAAATTACTGACTGAATAAGCTCTTCTAGTAGAGATAAAATACACTTTTATTTTAGAACATCTATTGCATAACACAGTCATAAAATATAAAGCTTTTCAATAGATTAGGAAACAGAAAAACCATGGCTGGTGGCAGTTCAAGGGAACTATGGAAGCAGAAATGGAAGCAGAAATGGAAGCATTACATCAGCTCACATAAATCCAAACATTAGGCATTGTGTAGAACATAACGTCTTTACCAGAATTGAAAGCGAACGAGAGGGTCAGAGAAACATTCTTCAAGGATCCGTTGAAGTTGCAAATGAGCTATTTGACCCACCAAGATCTGGAACTTTGACAACCAGCAAGGAAGAAACCTATAAGAGAAACCTACTTTGATAGTCAGAGAGACGAACCTCTTAGGTTTGTCACAAATGTGATGTGACTGAGCGAACCTGACACGCCACTCAACAATAGACCTCCGACGCTATAAGAAGTGACGAATGTAGCTGACAGAGCCAGCAACAACTCAGTCCCAGGTCCAAACAGTGTTTCTTACCTGCTCTACAAAAAGATGCCAGAAGGTACCGAAGCGTCTTCACCGGCTACTCGGGAGTGCATAGAAGAGACAGCTTGTAAGCAAGGAGGGGAACTGTACATCTTCAAAGGAACTTAAAAGAGAGATCACGCAGTTCAGACCAATCTCACTACTGAATGTGGAAGGAAAATATTTTTCTCTAAAATGGCAAAGTGAATCACCCCGTACCTTATAGAAAACTTGTATCTAGATATTGCCAAACTAATGGAAGTATACCCAGGTGTCCTGAGATGCTTGGAGCACGCCACAATGATATGGAAGGCGATTCAGAGAGCAGAGACGGAGAGGCTAAAGTTAGACATAAGATGGTTGGATCTTGTCAACGCTTATGGATCAGTCCCACATCATATTATTATTTGGCAGGCTCTCCAAACATACCAGGTTTCCTAGATTGTGATTGTTGTGCTCAAACTGTATTTTACCGGCTTCACAGTGCGTTTCTCTTGTAGGGAATACACGACCGACTAAACAGAATTGCAAGTTGGCACTGCTATGCGCTGTACAATCTCACCCATACTCTTCGTGATGGAGAGGCAAATAATATTTAAAGCAGCAGATGGAGTTGCAAAAGGACCAGACCTAGTAGGTGGATACCACACGCGATCACTTAAGCATAGATGACACCACAGTTCTGACGTCGGGAGAGGGCCACACCTAGAGGATGCTTGAATACCTAGATGAGCTCATCGTGTGGTGAAGGATGTACTTCAAACCGATGAGGTCACAGAGCCTCTCCTACAGACGAGGGAAGTCCAAGGAATTTACATTCAGTGTATCCAACCATAAAACATAAGGGAACGATGGACAGAATACATTAAAGATCTTTATAATGATGAACGAACGGTAGTAAATAATAAGGATAATGGAGAAGGACCAGAAATACTCAGAGAAGAAGTGGAAGACGCCTTGCGCAATATGAAAGCAGGCAAAGCTCCTGAACTAGATAACATTTGGGAGAGGGAATAAATACCTAAAGACTGGAAAGAAGGTTATATGATCAAACTACCAAAGAAAGGAAGTTTACAGGAGTGCACAAAGTATAGGGGAATTATACTACTATCAGTGCCAGGAAAAATATTAGGCAGAATCATTCTGGAGAGACTAAAAGATGCCATAGAGAAACATTTGAGAGTTGAACTAGCAGGTTTTGGGAAGAACAGATCATGTGCTGATCAAATAACCACTCTACGTATAATAGTTGAACAAAGTTTAGAACTAAAATCTCCACTTTATATTGGATTCATATATTACGAAAAGGCATTTGATAGTTTAGACAGAAGAATGCTTTGGAAGTTGCTGAGTCATTACGGAATCCCCATAAAGTTTATTAACCTGATAAAAACAATGTATGAATAAACGAAATGTAGTGTGGTGCATGAAGGACAGATTACAGAAGCATTTGAAATAAGAACAGGAGTAAGGCAGGGATGCCTTCTGTCTCCATTTCTCTTTCTACTGGCCATTAATTGGATTATGAAAATAACTCAAAACAACAGAAATGGGATCCAGTGGTCACTGACCAAACAACTTGATGATTTAGACATTGCTGATGACATAGCTCTCCTATCATACAGCCATCAACAGAAAATGATACCAAAATAAGGATATCAAAAGCAAGAGGAGCTTTCATTGCACTGGGAAACATATGGAAATCCAAAGAAATTAGGTTAAATACTAAAATAAAAATTTTCAACTCAAATGTTATAGAGAAAGCTTCTATTGAGTCTTTAACGATCTCCCATCAAAAGGACACGGTGAAGAATATCATCTGCAAGTTCAAAATTTGCAATAAATAACACATAACAAATGCAGTGTCAGAAAATACAAATTCTGTTACTTAAAGAGAGAAAATACACTTGTGAGAATGGTTGCAATTAAACATGAATTTAAAAAAAAATGGATTCATTGCCTTCGTGTAATATCAAGGGATATAGAGCACAAGATTTCCACAGACAAATTAGAAAAAAACAAATGAAAAACAACCAGGTAACATTTTTTTTGTTTCTATTTCAAAGACGAACAATTCATGGAGGGAAAGAATGATTTTCTCTTTCAATATTTTATATAAAAACAATGTAACAACATTAGAACACTTTGTCATGAAAAGGACTGGCTGGAGAGAACTATATTTGGCTTTCTGCTCTATGCAGTAATCAAGACGTTTTTATTTCATTAAAACGACAAGAAGAAATGAAAAAAAACATTTTTACATTGACGATATGGGAAGAATAATTGAAACAGCAGATTACCAGAAAACACTCCTAAACATTTACATTTCTTCATTGAAAACACATTGCATGAATCCGTGATGAGGATTAAATTGTAATAATAAAATACCATATTTTTAAATATGAGTAAAAGATGCAAATGTGAAATATAAAAAAATTTTTATCAAAATAATAGCTGCGTTGAATTAAACAAAGGCTTATCAGTAGATGCAATTTTTCAAAGAAATGACATGGATTGAAACATTTTAACCATTAATTGTTTTAGCAGGTAGGCATAGATAGCGTACTCTTGTTCATCCATAGCTTAATGATGTCCTCCATTAGAGTAGACGATAACAATAACTGAGCCAAAACTTTCATGAAAATATAAATATATAAGGGGGACAAGCGCAGTTGCAACAATTATATGGGTATATCTCTCCTGAGTATAACAGGAAAGGCACTCACAAGAATTGTTTTAACGCGCTTTCATCAATTGGTGGAATGTATCCTTTCTGAGTCCCATTGTGGGTTTAGAGCTGGACTGTCAACCATGGATATGGTTGTTCTCTCCGCTAGTTGCAAGAAAAATGCAAGGAACAAGGAAGACCTCAATTTATAACCTTTGTTGATCTCACAAAGGCATTTGAGACAGTGACAAGAGCAGGTCTATACAAGGTGTTGGAAAATGTTGATTGCCCTTCTACATTACTTAAGCTGATCAAGTCGTTTCACAACAATATGTCTGCCATCATCCAGTTCGACGGTAAATCTTCTTAACCTTTGAGATGAACTGTGGAGTCAAGGATGTGTCCTTGCCCCTACTCTATTCGGCATATTTTCCGCAGCCCTTCTACACAATGCGTTTGAAACCGGCTCTGGAGACATCTACATCCGTACAAGATCTGACGGCTCCTTATTCAATCTAGCACGTCTGAGGTCAAGATTTAAAACAACTGAGACCCTAAACAAGGAGCTTCGATTCGCTGATGATGCAGCACTGGCTGCTCAAGATGAATCCGTCCTGCAGTCAAGGATCGACAATCTAGCTAAATCGTGTGAATTATTCTACCTATCAATAAGTATCCAGAATAATGTGGTGCTTCAAAAAGGTGTAACCAGCCCCTCATCTACATCATTAATCAAAATACCCATTGAACCTGTGAGAAAGTTCACCTATCTCGGTTCAATGGTCACGACCACTGTCTCACTTGAAGAAGAAATAAATTCCCGAATCGGAAGGGCAGCTTCAACATTTGGTAAACTTAAAGACAGAGCATGGGCCAACACCAATTTAACACTCAGGACTTAGATTCAAATTGACCAAAGTTGTGTGCTTAGTACACTTCTATACGGATCAGAAACTTGGACTACCTATGCAGGGCAGAAGAAAAGGTTAAACAGCTTTCATGTACGTTGCCTTCGCAAGATTATGAACATCAAATGGCAGGACAAAATAACTAACTCTAATGTTTTACAACGAGCCATTTCATATCGATAATGACTGGCCCATGTAAGAAGAATGGCAAACATTCGTATTCCCCAAAAAATATTGTATGGAGAACTTAAGGACGGAAAGAGACCAACGGACAGACCAGTGCTGGGATGTAAGGTTTATTGCAGGGTTTCCATGAGGAAAATTTTCTAAAAGTGAAAGGAACTGGGAAAATATGGCTGCGGATTGTATCACATGGAGAGCACAAATAAAAAATGGCACAGCAATTTTCGAGACAGTGATGATATCAAGTTTAGAAGACAAATGGCGCACGAGAAAAGAGACAAGGTCAGGTCCCGCAAATACACCTTGCTCGTTCTGTGGTTAGATCTGTCTGTCCAGGATTGGCAAATTCAGCCACGAGAGAAGATGTTCAGCAAATCAGCACCCAGTTCGAGACACTAATGCTTTACCAAACTACTGACTTATCATAATTGTTTGCTACCAACAGTCTGTCAAGAATCCAAAGGCCATATATAAATATGATGAGGCATATATAGCCGACTCATGTTCATTCGTAGCGTAATGCTATCCTCCTTTATATTAGAGGATAACAAAGACGGAGACAAACATGTCATGAAAACATTGGAATTAAAATTATGATGATTTCTGCTAATACATTTATTTATTTTCACTTTACACAATTGCATTAATTTTAAATTAAATTATTTACTCGATAAGATGATTCCGCACACTAGAATGAATAAAATGTAATTTTATTTTAGACTTTAATTACATAACACGGTTATAAAAAGTAAAGTTTTCAAACATTCTACAATTCGTGTAAATATTTTCATTCATTCATTGAGTGCTGTCTCCACATCGAAAATTGGCTACTATGGAGTGTCATTCTGCTCTGTCTCTTGCTTTGATGTGCAGGTTGTCATAGGCTGACTTCTCCATCTTTTGATGTTACTCGTCCATATTAGTCTTCGTCTTCTTCTCCCTCGTTTACCTTGTATTTTCCTTTCCAATATTACTTTTATTAGGCTGTTGTTTCTTTTAACATGCCCAAAATTTCATTTGTCTGTTCTAATTGTGTTTAGTAGTTCTCTTTTTCATTTTTAGTTGTTTTAAAACTTCATCATCTCTTTTCGTTTCTTTTCATCCAATTCTACCTATTCTTCTATACAAATCCACATTTCAAAGGCTTCAATTTTCTGTACTGTTTTCTTGTCTATTGCCCCATGTTTCTGCTTAATAGAGGAATGTTAAGCCACGTAGATTTAGCAATGGTGTTATTTGTTTTGATGTTGATATATTTTCATGGCATTAAAATTATTTTTTTCCAGTCATATTATTTTGTTTATTTCAGTTGTACCTTTTCCATAACTAGTTATAACATTACAGCAACTGCTAAGTCTAAACGATGTTACTAGGTTCACGTACAACATACAAATAAAACGATAGACGTATGAAATATGTGCTACTTGAGCCCTTGTATGTTGGGGGTGTTCTTGTCTAATGTCGATGTTTCTGCACATATAGGAATATTGAGAAGATGTAACACTTTGCTACTCTTAGTTTTAGCCTTGGTGATATTTGTTTTCCATGTTAGTATATTTTTCATGCATTAAAATTACTTCTTACCATACCTAATTTTTTATTCATTTCAGTTTTACATTTTCTATCACTGTTTATTATATGTTCCAGGTAGTTGTAGTTCTGAATTGTCTCCAGATGTATTTCTTCAACGTTGATATTTATTTGTAGGTCTTGAGAATTTTCTTTGTTTATGGTCATAGTTTTAGTCTTTTTGATATTTATATCTAGTCATATTTTTGCTCGTCATGTTTATTACATTAAGTAATTGTTGTAGGATTTTCTGCTAGTAGTACAGTATCATCAGCATATCTTAGGTTATTGATTATCTTTCCATTAATGTTTAGGCCTGGCATCTCATTGATGTTTTTAAAGATTTGCTCAGTGTATAGATTGAACAAGCTTGGTGATAGGATTCATCCTTGTCTTACTCCTCTTTTTATATCAATGGGTGTAGAGTTCTCTTTGTTATATTTTATTATTGCTCTTTGCTCCCAGTATAAATTACACATCAATTGTATGTCTGTGTCATCTAGATATACATCTTTTAGGCAGTCTATAGGTTGATTATGGTGTATTCTATAAAAAGGTTTGGCGTAGTCTATGAAGCAGTTTGTTTACTTCTATGTACTTTTCAATCAATGACCTCATGCTGAATATGGCTTCCTTTGCCCCACTGTTTTTCCTGAATCCAAATTGCTGTTTATCTAATTCAGTATTGATTTTGTTCGGAATCCTTCTGTGTATACCTTTTAGTAAGATTTTGATACTGGCTTATTATTCTAAAATCACTACATTCAACTGCACCAGACATTTTAGGCAAACAAGGCAAATGTATGCTTTTAATTCATATGATATGTATACTGTATGGTATATGTCATTGCATATGTCTGTGGTTCACTTCAATGCCAAAATCTTCTAGTGCCTGTATCCTATGTATATTGTCAGGTCCTGCTGCTTTTCCCTTTTTCATTGTTTTTGTAACTTTTTCCTCTTCAGATTTTATAGCTGGACGTACATTTTATAAATGGTTTTTGTCCTTTTCGTCATGAAATAATTCTATTACATATTCCTGTCATATATATATTATATCTTTGTTGCTTGTTAGCATTCTTCCTTCTTTGTTTGCAATACATCCACTTCCCTCAGTTTTTTTTGTTTTTATTAGTTATTATATTTATTTTTGTGTGCATCCCTCTTACATTTTGTTTACTTTCCATAGTTTTGACTTCTAGACATCTTGGTTGAGCCAGTATTTTTTTGTCTTTTTGTACATTTTTCGTATTTGATTATCAATTTCCTTGTATCTGGCAGTGTTTTTCGCTTGTCTTCTTTCTTATATATTTTCTATCCGTCAGCTATCCGTTTTTGGTTTTTGTTCCACTACAGAGCATTTACTTTCTTAATTGAAATCACATTGAATGAATCCATGCTGAGGATTAATTGC
This sequence comes from Megaustenia siamemsis, assembly GCA_032433765.1. Taxonomy (NCBI): domain Eukaryota; kingdom Metazoa; phylum Mollusca; class Gastropoda; order Stylommatophora; family Ariophantidae; genus Megaustenia; species Megaustenia siamemsis. The sequence continues at coordinate 56,202,128 of JAVIAB010000101.1, read as the reverse complement.
AATAATAAAATAACATATTTTATTAAAAGAACGTTCTTAGTATGAGTAAAAGATGCAAATATGAAACATAAACAAGTTTGGACAAAATAATAGCTACATTGAATTAAACTAAGGAATATCAGTAAATGTCATTTTCCTAAGAAATTACATGGGTTTAAACATCTTCACCATTAATTGTATTAGTAGGTAGGAATATATAGCCTTCACTTGTACACCCGTGGCTTAATGCTATTATCCTCCATTATGGTAGATAACAACAATAACAGAGTCAAGCATTTCATGAAAACGTCGCGATTACAATTATTATTGTTTTCTGCTTGTGCAGTTAATATTTTTGTCTCTTTATACAATTTCATTAATTTTAGATTAAATTACTTACTCGACAAGGTGGTGCCGCACTCTAGAATGGTTGAAACACATTTTTACTACAGACCTCAATTGCATAACACGGTTATAAAAAGAAAGTTTTAAAATATTCTAAAATTTATGCAAATATATATATATCATTCTTGTTCATCCGTAGTTTAATGCAATCATCCATTCTTGTAGACCAGGGATGGCCAATTAGGTGCCCGCGGGTCACAAGTGGCCCGCGTCGTCCTTTTTGTGGCCCGCGGCGGATAAAAAATAAAATCAGGTTGCATTGAGAAAAATGTCCTGTGTAAAATTGATTTAAAATTTGTTACATTAACTTCTACCGTGGAGAAAGCTAACTCAAATATTCCCTAGTAGACCTATGTTTAAAACTCGGAATACTCTAGTAGTTAGTCTAACGTCGACTTCCCGTCATTCCCGGCCCATCCTTTTTTTCCTTTTGATCATCCTGCGACCGACTTAAACAAAGGAAGAAGCCAACGAATGGTTCTAGAGCCGACTCTCGGTTCGGCGAATTCAAACAGTTTCCGCCAAGAAATATTGACAGTCACCCACTCCTCCACCCCAACACATTCACCTCACAATTATTTTACTTTCAGTTTCTTTCTCTCCAAACCTCTTTTCAGCAGTCAAAATTATATATCTGATCTGATCATTCTGATTTTGTCGAGTTACAGTGAACAGTTCCATTTTTAACAGGAAACAGTGCTATTGTTGTAATCTGTGTTTTCATTGTCTGTTGCTTCTTCTTTTACCTTTTAGCTCCCGGTGGAGCATAGGTCTTCAACAAACACTTTCCAAGTCGTTCTGTTTTTTGCCATTCTTTTAAGATCATTCCATGTCTTCCCCATCATCTTCATCTCTGCTTCTATCTGTCTTCTCCAAGAATTCCTTGGTCTTCCTCTTTGTCTTTTCCCCTGGGGATTCCAAAAAAGGGCTTGTTGTGTAATACTCTCAGTTGGCTTCCGTAGTGTGTGTCCTATCCATCGCCATCGTCTTCGCTGTATCTCTTTATCCACTGGTATTTGACCGGTACATTTCCATAATTCCACGTTAGTGACTTTGTCCTGCCATTTCCATCCCTTTATTCTGCGCAAGCATCCATTAATGAAAGTCTGTACTTTCGTGATTGTCAATTTTGTCATTCTCCATGTTTCGCAGCCATATAATAGGACCGACTTAACATTTGAGTTGAAAATTTTTATTTTTGTATTTAGCCTAATTTCTTTGGATTTCCATATGTTTCCCAGTGCAATGAAAGCTCCTCTTGCTTTTGATATCCTTATTTTGGTATCATTTTCTGTTCCTCCCTCTTATCTATATTACTGCCCAGATATATGTAAGATTGTACATCTAGTAGAGGTATTTCTCCTAGTTTTATATGGTTATTGCCAACTGCATTAATTCTCATAATGTTGGTCTTATCTCTATTAATCTTTAGTCCTAGCTGTTGTGATCTCTCATCTAATATACTCATTTTATCCTGCATCTGTTGATGGCTGTGTGATAGGAGAGCTATGTCATCAGCAAAGTCTAAATCATCAAGTTGTTTGGTCAGTGACCACTGGATCCCATTTCTGTTGTTTTGAGTTATTTTCATAATCCAATCTATGGCCAGTATAAAGAGAAATGGAGACAGGAGGCATCCTTGCCTTACTCCTGTTCTTATTTCAAATGCTTCAGTAAGCTGTCCTTCATGCACCACACTACATTTTGTTCCTTCATACATTGTTTTTATCAGGTTAATAAACTTTATGGGGATTCCGTAATGACTCAGCAACTTCCAAAGCATTCTTCTGTCTAAACTATCAAATGCCTTTTCGTAATCTATGAATCCAATATATAGTGGGGATTTTAGTTCTAAACTTTGTTCAACTATTATACGTAGGGTAGTTATTTGATCAGCACATGATCTGTTCTTCCTAAAACCTGCTTGTTCATCTCTAAAGTGTTTCTCTATAGCCTCTTTTAGTCTCTCCAGAATGATTCTGCCTAATATTTTTCCTGGCACTGATAGTAGCATAATTCCCCTAGAATTTGTGCACTCCTGTAAACTTCCTTTCTTGGTAGTTTGATCATATAACCTTCTCTCCAGTCTTTAGGTATTTCTTCCCTCTCCCAAATTTTATCCAATAGATCCTGTAACATCTTGGTAGAGGTGTTAATATCTGCTTTGATGGCTTCCGAAGGAATTTCATCTGGTCCTGTGGCTTTACCATCTTTTAATAGTTTGATGGCTTTCATTATTTCTTCTTTGCTTGGTTTTCCGCAGTTAACGTGTAACTCTTCTTCTGCTGGTAGTATATCTGGAGGATTATTTGAGCCGGGTCTGTTCAAAAGTTCTTCAAAGTGTTCTTTCCATCTCTCCATTTGTTCCCTTATATTACTAAGCAGATTTCCTTTCTTGTCTTTGATAAAGGCGTTGATCTGTCTGTATTTTCCACCTAATTTCTTTGTGCTGTCGTACAGTTCTTTCATATTCCCTTTATTTGCTGCTTCTTCTGCCTCTTTAGCTAGTTCATCTATATATTTCTTCTTATCCCTTTTAATGCATCTTCTCACTTCTTTGTTCACCTCTGTGTAAGCTTCTTGTGTCTTGGCTTTATTACTTCTTGTTTTGCTTTTATTTATGTCTGCTTTCTTGTTCTTACTTTCTTTAATTTTATACAGGGTCTCTGCTGTCATCCATGCCTTATTCTGGCGTTCTCTTTTCCCCAGTGTTTCTTCGCATGTCTCTTTCCATATATTTTTACCTGTTTCCAATGATCTTCTATATTTATTGTATTTTCTAGTTGTTGGAGGACTTGGTATTTGTTTGATATTGTGACTGCGAATTTATCTTTAATTCCTTGTTCTTTAAGAAACCCTACATTGAAAAACTTTCTACCCTATTCGTTGTATTATACCTTTTTAATTTAATTTTAAGTTTGGCTAACAGAAGATGATGGTCAGAAGCTATATCTGCCCCTCTATATACTTTTACATCCTGTAAGGATGACTTAAACTTATTATTAATACATATGTGATCAATTTGATTTTCCGTTCTATGATCTGGTGACACCCATGTAGCTTTGTGTATTCTTTTATGTTGGAATATTGTTCCTCCTAGGCTCATTTGATTAAGGGCGCAGAAATTCACAAATATCTCTCCATTCTCGTTTATATCTCCAAGTCCATGTTTTCCCATAATCTCTTCGAAGCCTCTGTTGTCTGATCCTACCTTAGCATTTAGGTCTCCCATCAAGATTATAATATCCTTGGCTCGTCTTGCATCCATCTGCCATTGTAGCTGTTTATAAAAATCACCTTTAACTGAGTCATCTTTATCGTTGCTTCGGTCGTGGTATAATATGAACAATAAACGTCAATTAAATGAAAAAATCAGATTTTTTCATGAGAAATGGAAACATGATTTTTTATTTATCAACAATAAGGATAGCAAACCGCAGTGCCTTGTGTGTTTGCAAGTGTTGTCTGTAAGTAAATAGTATAATCTTAAACGGCATTACACACAGCATCACGCCGCTAAATACAAGGACTACATCGGTACAATACGTTCTACACTTGTGTGCGATTTGGAGAAACAGGTTAGTGCTCAGAAATCTGTTTTATTACATTAACAACAAAACAAACAAGTTCCTTAATGGCATCGTTTGTTGTAAGCGCAAAGATAGCGAAATAAAAAAAATCATTATGTGACGGTGACTTCGTAAAGCGTTGTTCTATTAGCATGGCGCGTGCATTTGGGGAAGAAACATGATACCAACAAAGAACTGATCAGAAAAATGTCTGATCCACATTTTAACAGCGTATTGGCCTTTTTAACTGATATCACCCAGCTCATGAATGAACTCAACGTGAAGTTACAGGGACGTCCCCAAACAGTCTCAGATTTGGTAGGACACCTAGATGGATTTATAAGTCAAATAAAAGTTTTTAGATTTACCCTGGCCAAAGAAAACTTCATCCATTTTCCTTCGTGCAAAGAATTGATTGAGGAGCGCAGTGACACTGATTTCAAATTTTCTGTATTAATGTTTGACAAACTATTGGAGCAATTCAATGAACGACTTTCTGACTTCAATGGTATACGACCAGAACTGACATTGTTTAACAACCCTATATATCTTAGCTTGTGTGTGCTGGCCATGGCTCATATCTTGGTGTGTGTCATGTTAGTCATATCTCATATCTCGATGTGTCCGTGCTAATCATGTCTCATATCTTTATATGTGTCTGTGTTTAGTCATATCTCATATCTTAGTGTGTACCAGTGTTAGTCATATGTCATATCTTTGTGTGTGCATGTCTGGGTTAGTGATATCTCATATCTTTGTGTGCATGTTTATGTTAGTCATATCTCATATCTTTGTGTGTGCATGTCTGTGTTTGTCACATCTCATATCCTTGTGTGTGCATGGCTATGTTAGTCCCATCTCATATCTTTGTGTGTGCATATCTATGTTAGTCATATCTCTTATCTTTGTGTGCATGTCTATGTTAGGCATGTGTCATATCTTTGTGTGTGCATGTCAATGTCATTTATATCTCATATCTTTATGTGCATGTTTATGTTAGTCATGTGTCATATATCTTGATGTGTGTCAGTGTTAGTCATGCCTCGTATCGCTGTGTGCATGTCTGTATTAGTCACATCTCATATCTTTGTGTGTGCATGTCTGTGTTAGACACATCTCACATCTTTGTGTGTGTGTATGTCTGTGTTAGTCACATCTCACATCTTTGTGTGTCCGTGTCTGTGTTAGTCACATCTCATATCTTTGTGTGCGCATGTCTGTGTTAGTCACCTCTAGTGACTCGGGCAGATGGTGCTCGTAAACCTGGGAGGGCCTACCATCTAAGGGCAGAATCCCCCTACAGAAAAGATCATCTGCTGCCTTGCAGGAAGATTGGGGACAATCAAAGGCTAGGGAAAGCAAACCCGAATAAATGCTGGCTGAAATCGGATGCACTGGGCCACTGGCGCATAACACAGTGCAACGTATTAACGGGTGTTCAATCAGAGTGGATCTGACACACTCTAATTGTGATGTTCTGTCTGTGGGGGCGATCAACACACTTAGCCTGACAGCTGACTTCATGTGAGAGTCTGGGATCCTACTCTGATTGAGTCCTGAACGCAGAGAGAGAGAGAGAGAGAGAGAAGTGTGACATTTTCCAACAACATGACACTTTTCAGTTGGAGTTATGTAACCTCCAAAGTGACCCTTTTTCCAATCAAGGATGGAGATAGGAGTTGACTTTTGGAAACTCGTGCCAAAGGAAAAATATCCCGCATTGAGTGATTTCAGTTTGAAAATTACTTCTATGTCCGAAAGCACATATATATGTGAATGCGCTTTTTCAACAATGAAGGAGATTAAATCGTCACAAAGAAACCGACTCACTGATGGCCACCTTCAGGATTTATTACGATTATCATCATCATCTTTACACATTGACTTTCCTGAACTTGTTGCTGCACATGAACGTCCACATTGTTCTCATTAAGGTTTGTTACATGTCAACTTTAAAATGACCTAACTAAAACATGTTTGTTAAACAATATAAATAGCAAATTTTATTCATTTTTATAATCAACTAGGCATTTTTAACTCTGTTGCAATAAAATGATTTATGTAAGCAAAAAATGCCGATGAATAACAAAAATATTATCTTAAATCAAATGCCAAGTTTATTTGTATTGATGTTATGTGTGTGGCCTGCCACAAATAAAAAAAAAAAAAAAAAAGTGGCCCGCCATTTGAAAGAAATTGGTCATCCCTGTTGTAGACGATAACAATAACAGAGCCAAATATTTCATGAAAACTTCGCGATAACAATTTATTTATTTTGACTGATACATTTAATATTTTTTCACTTTAAACCATCTTTTTAATTTTAGATTAAATTACTTACTCCTAAACTTGGTAGCGGGAGCTAGTGTATAGATAAAATACAATGAGAGACCATATTTTAGACCGTATTTACATAACACAGTAATACAATGTTATATAAATATATATATATATATTATAGTGATGTATTGGCATTTAGTGTTTGCTTTTATGTTAGTTATGTTATCTTGTATCTTGTGTAGGAGGGTCGCGATATGAAAATCAACATCAACAAAACAGTAGTCGTGAAATTATGGTAACTAAATAGAGAAAATACAATTGTGACAAAGGTTGGAAGTAAACATGAATTAAAAAAAAAATTACATCTTTGTATTCCTGTAATATAAAGGGATAAAAAGCTCAAGATTTCGAAAGTCAGTTAAGAAAAAAAAAGAAGAAAAAAAAAAGAATTAGGTAACACATTATTTTTTATTTCAAGGACGAACAATTCAGAAAGAGAAAGATTTCATTTCTTTTACAATATTTTAAATGTAAAATACTTAACAACATTAAAACACTTTACTATGAAGATGACTGGCTGGAGAGAACTAGGTTTTGTCTAGTGCTCTATGAAGATGACTGGCTGGAGAGAACTAGCTTTTGTCTAGTGCTCTATGAAGATGACTGGCTGGAGAGAACTAGCTTTTGTCTAGTGCTCTATGAAGATGACTGGCTGGAGAGAACTAGCTTTTGTCTAGTATATATATATACATATAGCCCACTCTTGGTCATCCATAGCTTAATGCTCTATACTCCATTCTTCTAGACGATAACAATAACAATAACAGAGCCAACTATTTCATGAAACCTTCGATGTAACAATTATGAATATTTTGACTGATTCATTTCATTTTTTTCACATTAAACAGCTGCATTAATTTCAGATTAAATTACTTACTCCAAAACCTGGCGGCGGGACCTAGTGTAGATAAATTGCAATAAAAACATTTTAGACCGTAATTACATAACACTGTTATACAATCTTTTATATATATGTATATTATATATATAATTAGGTAAGTAATTTTATTGTATTTCAAGGACGAAAATTCAGGACGAGCAAGACTTATTTCATTTACAATATTTTAAATATAAAACACTGTAACAAAAAGCATAAAAAGAGGGATGAATACCGCCAACAATCAAGGATGGATCAAGTCATCACACTTTGCCTACGCACTGGCAACAATAGAATGAGAAATCACATGTTCACCAAATTCAAAATAGGTACTACCATCCTATGCCACTGTACACTGGACAATATGACTATAAAACATGTTCTACAGGATTGCCCCCAGCACACAGAGCTGAGAAGAACACGTTGTCCATACCCACCTTCCTGGAAGATAAGATTATGTGGCAATTGAATCACTTAAACTGACAGCTGACTTCATGAGAGAGTCTGGAATCATATTCTGATTGAGACTTGATCGCAGAGAGAGAGAGAGAGAGAAAGAGAGAGTGAACACTTTGTTATGAAAAGGACTAGCTGGAGAGAACTATGTTTTGTCTTGTGCTCTAAAGAGGTCTAGACGTTTTCATTTAATTGAAACGAGAAGAAGAAATGAAAAAAAAAAAATTTTACTATGACGATATGGAAGAATAATTGAAACAGCAGATTACAAGAAAAAACTCTAAAGTATTTACATTTTTTCATTGAAATCACATTGAATGAATCCGTGATGAGGATTAAAT
>JAVIAB010000101.1:56186661-56189161 GCA_032433765.1 Megaustenia siamemsis | reverse complement strand
TTATTAGAAGTGAAATTCGCAAAATGTTGGGTATGAATGAAACTGTTACAATAAGAAAATTAAAAGTATCGCTGAAAAAGAACAACAGTATTGAAACATCAAAGTCTACATTATGGAGGAATGTGAGAGCTGCAGGCTTTACATTCAGAAAGTATTCCAATGGACGAAACATCATCTGTGAGAAGCCACATATAGTAGTCATGAGAAGCAAGTACTTACGTGAAGTAAAAGAGGTGCGCAAGCAAGGTTATGATATTGTGTACTTGGATGAAACATGGATCAATGCTCACTACACTAACCAAAGGGAATGGCAGTCATCAGATGGAAAGATTAAGAGATTAATACCTAGCAGCAAAGGACAGCGCTTGATAATTGCTCATGCAGGTAGTCGACAACATGGACTAATACAGAATGCAGAGCTCATTTTTCTTTCAAAATCCATAGACAATCGGGATTATCACTCTGAGATGAATGGTCACATATTTAGACATGGATTGAAAATTGTGTTCTCCCTGCACTAGATCGACCATCTTGCCTAATAATGGACAATGCAGCGTACTACAACATTGTTGCACTTGAAGATAAAGTCCCGACGTCATCCAGTACAAAAGATGCTATAAGATATGGCTCACAAAGGAGCACATACAATTTAATAACATGTACTTAAAACCTGAATTACTATCTCTAGTAAAGCAAAAACAGAGGACAAAGATTTTTCAAATAGATAAGATTATCCAAGAGCACGGTCATATAAGTTTGAGGCTGCCACCTTACCATGCTCATTTAAATCCAATAGAACTAATCTGGGCAAAATTAAAAGGACAAGTGGCAGATGAAAATACAACATTCAAAATATGCGATGTAAAGACTCTTGCTAATCTCGCTTTATTAAATATAGACAAAGATTATTGGTCTAAATGTGAAGACCACGTCTAAAAACAGGAAGAGGAATATAGAAACCAATGATGGTTTGTGGAATGTTCAACCCCAAACAGTTATTAATCTTTTAGACTCGTCTGATTCAGAATGAAAGTATATAGCCCCCACAATGTTGGCCCCTATATTACCTTAAAATTATTTCAACAAACGGTCCTTTTCAGGACCACACAACTATGAAAATTGGACATACAGGTAGACCTTGATATTATTATCGTCCGTCCTCGAACTGAGCAGACAATAATTCTCCTGGTGTTTTGGTTTATCCAGTTATTTCCCCATTACGGCCACGCCTTTACCTAGTGAAAATTAATCGTAGACCAGCAACTACGGTAATTTCTATTCTTTAGGGCTTCATAATTTACAATTTTGACAAACATCAAAGAAATATCGCCGCTTTAAGAAAACTGCAGCTGCAAGATATTTGTTAAATATACATTTAAAGGGTCTTTTGCATTCTAATAACATTTGGAAAATTTCAAAAGTATTTAACAAACGGTTAGAGAGTAATAGCGTTTGAAGTTGGGCAAATGTTTTGAAACGAGCTATAGGTAAGTTATTTTATTGTATTTCAAGGACGAAAATTCAGAATGAGCAAGAATTATTTTTCTTTTACAATATTTTAAATATAAAACACTGTAACAAAAGCATAAAAAGAGGGATGAATACCGCCAACTATCAAGGAGGGATCAAGTCATCACACTTCGCCTACGCACTGGCCACAATAGAATGAGAAATCACATGTTCACCAAATTCAAAATAGGTACAACCAGCCTATGCCACTGTACACTGGACAATATGACTATAAAACATGTTCTACAGGATTGCCCCAGTACATAGAGCTGAGAAGTACACCTTCTGTATACCCACCTTCCTACAAGAGAAAGTATATGTGGCAATTGAATCACTTAAACTGACAGCTGACTTCATGAGAGAGTCTGGAATCATATTCTGATTGAGACTTGATCGCAGAGAGAGAGAGAGAGAGAGAGAGAGAGAGAGAGAACACTTTATTATGAAAAGGACAAGCTGGAGAGAACTATGTTTTGTCTTGTGCTCTAAAGAGGTCTAGACGTTTTCATTTAATTGAAACAAGAGGAAGAAATGAATAAATAAATAATTTTACTATGACGATATGAGAAGAATAACTAAAACAGCAGATTACAAGAAAAATTTCTAAAGTATTTACATTTTTTCAATGAAATCACATTGAATGAATCCGTGATGAGGATTAAATTGCAATAATGAAATGACATATTTTATTAAAAGAGGTTTTAATATAAATATATATGGATACAAGAAGGCCGTTTTGTGGTCTCCGACTTTGCTGATGAAATAGACCTCATCAACAGTCAGATAAAAACAATGCAGGAAAACACAAATAGCCATAAATCATCATATCATAAATAGCCAGTAAAATTCGGCTCGAAATCAATCATGAAAATACTAAAGTCATGAAGAGCTTAATTCCAACAGATGACAGAATATACATGGAAAAAAAAAACCAACTGAAGAGATCGAACACTTTATCTATCTTGGAAGTGACATTGATCGGGAAGGTGAT